>APFE030030299.1:0-27835 GCA_000404065.3 Pinus taeda | reverse complement strand
GAGAAAGGATGGCGACCTCAACAATGCTAACAACCAAGTCTGGAGGGATCTGGAAGGTTGGTTGTTAGAACAAATTCGCCCAAACAGGATTAGCGCGGGTGAGACACTGAGCTGGCACGCTGACATCGCATATCAACTATAGAGGAGGTCCGGTCAGCGCTCAACAGGACAAACGGAGGGTGCGTTGTTCGTAAAATGGGACCAGCGCGGAAAAGACGTGTGCTTCCGCGCTGGCAGCGCATCAGATACACTGGCCTCCGCCTGTCAGCGCAGTTATTTGATTAACAGACGCGATGATTCATTTAATTTAGGCAAAGAGGGTTTTTTAGCCATTTTGAGGAGCATGAGCATAGGTGAATGTGGTTCCACAACACAGTAGGGAGACTGACATGATGGCAGTGACATTTTACTGTGTAACACCCTTGACCACATGTATCACTCTATTCCTATATTTCATTCACTAGTTGGCAATGATTTGGGTCTTATCTCACATAAAGTTGATTGTCTTATCAAATCCAAGGACCATGACATGCTTGCAAATCCATTTATCCCTCTAGCTAACACTACCGTGCATGATGTGAGTCCTGGTCCAATTGGTGCCCCTTCATCTGACCCTTTGCATCCATTGTATCCTGATTTATTTCATAGGTCTATTACACTAGTTGTTTCTACAAACCATTCAAAACTTTACCCTGTTGGTGTTGGTTGTAGTGATGAACATGATGGTGATGTTTCACAATTTCATGATTAGAATGATGATTCTCATGTTCTTGATATCTTCCATCCAAATTCTTTAATAGGTGAAGAAGAAGGCATTACATCTCGACCAATTCAAGATATTTCTATCATTAATTACTCTTCAGTCTCAATCCCAGAAGAGCCTTAAGTGCCAAATACCCAACTTGATCAAAATGGTGGCTTTAGCGACTGTCATTATACTAAAAATAGATTCACTCACACCTCTGGTGATTATCATTTGTACCCATTTGTTGATCCTACAAAGCCACTAGAATTTGATGATTCACCTTTTGAATGTTTGGAAACTCATTAGGAAGTTTAGGCACTTCAGCTTCCACTAATGGTTATGTCAAGTTCTCACATTCCCGATGAGACCCATGAACTGAGTCAAATTAGGGTTTCTACATGTCACTCTCCTCTTAGCATTATCTTTCCAGATGCAAGCACATCTTGGAAAGCCTTTGATTCAAGTGAGGTTTCTCTGAACACATCTTTGCCCCACCTATCAGCTGATATGTGTGAACCTATATACCCTAATTTGTTTGTTGAAGAAGGTACTCTGGCCATTGTCTCAAATCATTTTTACTGTTACCCATTCAGTACAATTTGTGAACGCATAAAATCAAATGATGTCTTATAATCCCCTATATGGGAAGGTTCCAATCACCTAACCTCTCCTCTGCTTGAGACTCTTCCAGTTGATTGAATTCATTCTTAGGAATCTAAAGATCATGATCTGTTGAACTTCCAATCTATCAATATTCAAACATCTAATTGAAACAACAATATTTTCGTTGATAGTTGTACTATCACAACTAATGATGACCATATGCATTCACCCAAAAATCTTACAAAACTACCAATGTCTGATGGCTCACCTTTTGAAGGTTCAAATATTTGTGAGGATGGTGAGGTACTTTAGTTTCCACGGATGGTTATGTCAAGTCCTCTTCCCTCGATGAAATCCATAGTCAACTTCAAACTAAGGTTTCTGAAATTAGGGTTTCTTCTCTAGAATCCTTAGGTATCTCAGTTACATTGGATGAAAATCACTCTTTTCAGAGTCATCAAGTTGATCATCCTCCATATCATGATAGGATTGTTGGTTGGATTGAGGGATCTTATATTTTGTATTTCTCTTCTAGCAGATGACATCTTGCCTCACACTAGATTTAGGGTTGAGCATGAATGGATGTGTATGTCATGGCTGGATGACTATAAATTTCATGTTTGTGATTCTGTTTACCAATGTTGTGTTGCAATTTTCCTTGAATGGTCTCTTTTGGCACATTTTCCTATAAGTAGACATGGCTTTCTTGTTGTTGTGCATGTTTCATAGGTGATCATTTTGGCTTTCGCAAAATTCTTTTTGCAGATTCTAACTACTGACATTTGTATTTACACAAGTCAATAACTGCTATAATGGCTACATCGGAAGTTTTATTTCACATAACCCAACCTCCCCTCTAGATAAATTAGGGTTTTGGGGTTTAGACTAGTTAATTTATAGGTATTTCTTATTATTTTTCTAATTGGGGTTTTCTTATCAAATTTTTCTTATTAGGGTTTCTTTGTCAAATTTTTCTTACTATAATTTTCTTCTATGGCTAAGATTTAGATATGCTTGGTTGTGTCTACTTTATCATAGGATTTTAGTTCTTCTATAACATTTGGAATTTAAGAATGTATTCATATCTTGCATTGGGTTCTCTACGTATGCATTGCATTAGTATTTATTTTCATTAGGATGTTTTCTTCTTTAAATTTACATAGCATTTCATTGCATCATAAGCCCTGAATTTTGCACTACATCATGCATTTATCTTCTTACTTTGCATACACTCACATTAACCTAGCCTAACATTTCCCTCTATATTGCATGCCACTGCATGAGCCTTCTCAAGCTTGAATCCTTTGAACCTTTGGCATTGAGTCTAACTTCCTCGCACCTATTTTTCACATGCTCAAACCCTGAAGGAATATTGATTGGCCTCTTTTTGCATGTTGAAACCCTAGAAGAGCTTCCTTGGTCACCTTTCCCTAGCATTAAAACCATAGCCCTAATGATTGTGTGTAGTTGTGATGATTACTCTAATAGGTAGCTTCCCTTAGACCCAATCATCAAAGTTACATGCTGAATACTTCTCCTATGAGTCTAACTTATTAACAAAGAAAAATAAGAATAGATTTATTGCGCGGAACCCTAATCAATGTCAATGACCTATACCCATAACTTGAAGCTTATGCTCAGAATTTTCTTGAATGTTTCAATGACTTGTTTTTATTGTTCACTTTTTAACTGGAGATGAGATGTGGAAGCTTGGCATGATGGAAAACCTAAATCAAAATATCTCTTAGTTTCTGTCAAACAATAAATAAACTCTCCTTCTCATAAAATAAGTTAGGATCCCTCATCTTCCCTGGCGCAATGAATGCCCAGTAATAAATGAAAATGCACACATGAAAGAAAAAGGAATTAAATAAATGGAAAAGGATCGAGAAATGCTTCCTACGTAGAGTAGTAATACAACAAATTTGTTGGGGTACTGACCAAGCTCACTGGTAGTGAAGCAACGTCTATGATTTATTGAAGTGACTTTGTCAAGGTACTGTCCAGACTTGTTGGCAGTGGAGCAACACCAGAAACTTATTTTTAAAAATTATGAATACAATAAGTCCTCTGCCTTGTTCTTTGCATCATCATCAACTACTAGCACGTGGGAACTTCTAATTAGATGTTTACTAACTAGCAAGGCCTAGATAAGACACAAAGGGAAGGCATATCTACAAAGGTTGAAGTAATGTAGGTGGTATCATAGTGACTATTCAATATTCCCTTGCATCATTATCCATACTTGAACTATTATAGGGATATTGATAGAGACACTAGATTCTACCAGTGGTTCACCAATTTCTTTAGCCACTACAACACCACCCAAGCTTTTTGGGCATATCCAAAATTTTAGTTACCCCACTGCTCACCCTAGGCTCCTAGGGTTTTGGTAAGGCATTCAATAGGTTACTCTCCTCACGACCCTTCCTATTAAACCTTGTTGATGCACCTACTCACACTTCATTCATTTCATCCACACATCATGTTTTATCTCAAATATAAACCTTAGGATCACATTAGGGTTTTGAAGGTAAGTGGCTTCATTGATGTGTTAAGATACCACAATTTTTAAACTCATCTTTGCATGATATGCATCACAATAAATAGATGCCCTATCTTTGGACAAGCATGCATTCATGTGGTGAAGTAAAATTATAAGAGCGGACACGAACGAATTCCTCTAGCCTAATGATGGGTCTAGCCACAACATATACATTCTATGGAAGATTTCCTTAGGTTAGAATCAATTAAGAGGGCCTACGTCTTGGTCTGCTTATCCTTCTTGATGACGTCCTTGCTTGCTTGCTCCAGCTATCTCTTGCTTCCTTCTTCAAGCGCCTGAAAAAATTAAACAAAAACATATAAAAAACATGATAATAGACAAATTGCAATTCAACCTAATGAACAAGTCAAGAAACATTAAGCCATGAATATGTAATATTACAAAACATGTAGGAAATCAATCGATAGTTTCATATATTAATATCAAAGAGAGATTACAACCATTTGTCTTGATGTTGTAGTCCTCCTCTTACAAGACCAAGTTCCCACACACTTCTGCTAGCATTCCATGATGGCCTCAATCATCAATAGTTTAAGGCTCTTCCCTTTAGACTTCACTACAAACCAAATCACACTTCTCCCTCACAGAACTAAATGGCTACAACTAGTAATATCTTTCTTCCTACAACAAACAAAAATAGCATAAGCACACCAACATCAACACTCAACCAAAAACTAGCTTGTGCTTGGGAAGAAGGGAGGTTTATATAGGAAAACTGGATGGGAAATGGATCCTCTTCTCATGGGAGAAGGGCTTATCCCTTGAGGTAGTTCCATCATTATAGGGGAAAGGATCCCAAATTGACATCCTTGACCCCATCCGGCCAAACCATTTACTAGACTTCCATTACGAAGCTTCTAGAGCTAGAAGCTTCAGCTCCTAATTTAAAAAAATTTCCAAAACAAGACTAACGTAAATGGAACACAACTCAATCACTCTAGTCGGTGTGAGTAGCAGTGCTAATCTCTACACATCAGTGCGGGGGAGACAAAGGTCATTAGCGTCGTTCTTATAAACTGGGCAAAACAAAAGTTTCAAGGGAAATGGTGCAAAAGGGAATTGATTTGCTAATGAAGAGGGACACAATGGGTGTTTTTGTGTGAAGGAAAAGCATGTGGGGGTCACTGTAGAGGTCCTCCAGGATCAAGGAATGGGGGAGTATAGGTATAGTGACAAAATGTTGTTTAATGGATGCCACCTAAAGCATGAAGGCCAAGCTAGTGTGAAGGATGAAATGCTTTATAAATCAGTGAGGGGAACCAGTCTGCCATTGGAAAACCTGCAAGTAAGTACAGATACAAATACATAAACTGAGATCTATGTCAAATGATACATGAATCATGGCATGAATGCATCCATCCAAAGAATTATCATTTAAAAGGATCTAGGTATGGGCGCAACCATCCATCAAAGAGAATCATAATGAAACCAAGGTATGGTCACAACCATCCAATAATGAGAAGGATCACATATGATAATTCATGGTCTGGTCGCAACCAACCATTTGAAAGAGACATGCATATCATCATAACCATGTCACACCACTTTGCAACCTGGAATTTTGAGATTTGAGTCTAGGATCTTGTGCTTCAACACGAGCCAATCAAAGTATAAATTCTAACATGTGAATAGATGTGTTGACGTCGAACGTGCTAGAAAGTCACTTGATTACTAGTCAATAATGTAAATTGTTAACAAGCGTGAGAGAGACCACCACTAATGAAAATGGTCCTCAAGGTACTATCAACACAATCCATGGAATGTGAATAGAGGAACTGAAGTCGAACACCCGTGAAATCACTCGATCGAATACCAATGATGTAAACTTGTCATCGAGTGTGAAGAACTTTCCATTAGGGCATGTAAGCTCTAAGGTACTGGAAGGGAGTCTCTCAGTCAACTTCTCAGATAATGAGTTGAAGTCGACGGAAAGTGACTGTGTTGAAGGAGGGCCATAATTAATCCCACATCATCGACATGAGACTAGAGAATGCAAAATGATTTTGGATGATACAGAGAATCAAAGGTAAGTGTAACTACAGAAGGACAACTCTTGAACATATCGGCAACACAACTGGAAGTTTGGCAGCTCTTGGATCCATAGGATTAGTAGTCATGATGACGTGGTAGAGATCAAATGGAAGGCAAAAATGAATGGCCCAACCTAGGAAGGTTAACGATACAAAGTAGGATATCCCAACCTGACACGATGGAAATAGTGTCATGTTCAAGAGTGAGTTGTTGACACAATTGATAGATTTCCAAATTTCCTTCCACCATTTCTGGCAGGTACCCCAATTATTTTTTAATCGCAAGCTTGAAGGGGATAGCATATGATTGCACTGTAAGTTCATCCTTTCGGACGAATCCAACCTAGTAAGTTTAACAAGCTCGAGGAAGGAGAAGCTCATGTTCGTCATGGTGATGAATCCAATGTGATTTAATATTTTAACGAGTCTGACAAATGTGTAACTTGGTATCTTTTTCATGTTTAGAGAGTTTGAAAAAGACACATAAAATAAAACTCCACATGGTCCCTTTTCATATTTTTTTGTCTCTCGAGCTCGAAAAGGTAGAGAAAAATACTTGAGAGAACCGCTTGACCAATTCAGTCAAGGAGTACCTTTTTCGTAAATAGTGCCTCCCAACCTAAAAAAAGGTAAATTTATATTGGGCACACGATGTTTCACATATGTTAAGAAGTTTGAAATGACAAGGGCTCGACCATATTTTCACTTCTAAAGGGTTTGAAAAGAGCTGAAAGCATACCCCCCATTTTTATTCTCTTTAACGAGTCAAAAAGGGAAAAAAATACTCGGTAATGTTTTTATATGATTTTAACAAGTCGAGAAAAGAGTTTAAATGTGACTCATCATCATCGTCGAACATCCATCACCTGTCGTTGAATAAATAAGGTAAAGTGTATTATCAAGTCCTTGAGGCAAAAAGGTCAAAATATTTACAAAAGCCTGATATTTTCATGAAAAAATGAATAAAAAGGGGAAAAGTGAATATATTTTTACCATTTACCATTTTACCTTTGCTGTGAAGACTTTTTAATCACTTTGGCCCTAATTGTTCTGGAGCATATTATGGGAGATAAGGGAGGTCAATCGATGAGCTGACAGTTCCAGGTAACAGCTGAAGCCCTGAGCTCTATTTTCTTGTTCTTTATTTCTGCTTTTGGCCACTTTTTTAGATTTTTTAGGAGGTTTTTGAAAATCTTTTTTTCCTTCGATTGGTGTGATTTCCAGGCACGGAATTGCGTTGGCTGAGGGTAATTAACAAAGCCATCTACACTGATCAGCGAAAATGTTTTTAAAATAGGTGTGCCAACGCCATGGATAGGGGAAAACCCTATTTTCTCAAAAACTAACCATTTAAACTTAAATTTTATGTGCCAAAGATGATTATTGACTCAAATTAATGGATTTTGTAGGAGAGAATTGTTGAAAATGGTGGACTAGAAAGAACAGGAACATGAAGATGTTGACACCTAGGAAATGAATTACCCAAGTTTCCTAAGGCTTTGAGGGCTTGCGGGCTCCTCAAATTATTTCTTACGCTAGGGATGCGGGCCCAACCCAAGTTACTTCGGTACTTGATTAGTATTTGGGACATTAATCGAGAGATTTTCATCTTTGGAAACCAGGAGATGGAGTTGGAAACTTTAGAAATATACTTCATCATTGGATTGTCCTGCAGAGGGGAGTCGGTGAGCTTGTATGGGTCACGTCCGATTGGGGCAAGCATATATTCCTTGCTTGCTGAACACTTTGCTAAGGCCTTGAAATCAAAGAGTGGAAAGATAGAGATTTCTAGTTTGTAGGATCTAATGTTGAGGGTGCTTCTATTGACTATCAACAGAGTGGCAGGGTCCCAGGAAGAAAATGAGACTAATAAGTCAAATTTCCTTTATGCTATTGATTTCACAACTCCTACGATCTTGAACTGGGCAGAGGCCATGAAGATGAACATCAAGCATAAGTTGTCCAAAGCTAAGGCGGGGAATCTAAAGTAATTTGGCTTCGGATCATTACTTGTGACCTTCTTCCTGTAACGAGTATTGTTGTTCTAGCATCAGCGGACTGAGGTGGATCCTCCTATGGCACGTGATCTGTGGATGGCCCGCTGGAGACGTTTGATGCCTAAGATCACTGGGGGTCAGCACATGTCATACTGACCTCCATTATTTTCATGGCTACGAAGACAAAATATCGTCGTGGAGGATTGGCCATACAAAGGCACTGATTTATGAGGAGATCTAGACATGCCCTTACCAGATGGAGAGGACTTCGATGACAAAGGTAAAAAACCAAAATTTTTAATTTTGAGATTTTTAATTTTTTTTTTGGTATATATGTGCTTATAACATTTCTCTTGTTAATGCAGATGTTGGACTAGAGCGTCCAACTGGAATTTCCTTGATATCCAGATGTGCCCCCTGCCCTATTGATGATTTCTCCCCTTATCAAGAATGGAATGACAATGAGGAGGAGATCATGAGGAACCTTGAGGCATTGGCTCGTAGTATCCCAGAGTGTGCTTGGGTAGGAGACATTCCTCATTAGTACCAAAGATACATGGTGGGAGTCTCAGAGCGGGTTCATTGATTTCTAACTCATGTTGCATGAGCCATATCATGCTACCATGATCACCATGCTGATTAGTTCCTAGGTCCTGTACTTACATATTTTTTGAGGCCTGCGTGCCACGGATATATGAGGCCTACGAGCCGCTGATGTTATTTTAGACATACATATTATTTTTTGGGGTTTTGATGTATCAAAAATTCTTACCATATATATATATATATATATATATATATATATATATATATATATATATATATATATATATATATATATATATATATAGATATATATATATATATATATCTGTTGTATTTTCCTATCTACTATGGTACAAATGGTTTGTTTTATCTTTTACATGTTTCGTAAATTTCTATCCAACACATGATTAGCTAATGCATCTATTAATGTATTCATGCATCTAGGAATACGATGATATGTAATGTAATAAAAATGCCTTTCCAATAGATAGATATGGAGATCCATTCTAAATATTTGAGGGTTTCTAAAGAAATATTTCCGGTTGAGTTGAAGGACCACAAGCTGCAAGTCCAAGTTGACAACTAGTTCTCTGATTCCCAGAGTGATGGCTTCTGACAACAGTTTTGATGACCGCACTGTATTCAAAAATGTTGTTCATTGTGTGACCTAGACAGATACCTTGAAGGTCAATCAACTCACCATTAGGGTCATAAATAGCCCATTCCACGGATGATAGGTTCCAGGTACTATGACAAGCACCATCAACGAAACCAACATGGGGAGTCGTAGATATCTGCAAAGAAAGAAAAACGTAGTAAACAGGAAAGTTGTTTGAAAACTATCACACAAAACCACGTTGTACAAAAATGAATCACACACTAATGTACATAAGTAACCATGAAAGATGACCTAAGAATAGTACTTCTTGAGGTAAAGCCCGTTTCGGGGCTTATCGAGAGGGTTTCCTTCATAATCAATGAGCTCATAGGCTCCTTTCTGCAAAATGTGTTTCACGATGTAGGGCCCATGCCACATAGGTTTGAAATTGACTGCCCCCAGCTTATCGTTAGCTTGGTCATATAGTAATACCAAATCACCCTTAGAGAATGCCCGAGGGGAGATTGACTGATCAAAATGGGATTTGACCCATTTCTTTTATGCTTCGATGACCAAGGCAGCGAGATGACGAGTCTCGCCCAGTCGTCTTAAATATAAGAGGCATTCCTCTTGAGGTGATGTTTTGGGGAGTAGTTCAATAACTAACTTGAGTGAAGGAATCTCTTACTCGATCGGAAATGTTGTTTCCAAACCATAGACCAACTAGAATGGTGTGAAACTAGTTGTGTCTTTGGTTGAGGTTCGGTAGGCCCACAGAGCTGAAAAAAGCATGAGATGTCAATTTGACTTGTGCATCCCAATAGTAAGCTGAAGTATTGTAACCAAAACCTTGTTCACGGATTCAACTTGGCCGTTGGCCTGAAGGTAATATGGCATTGAGCCATCGTGGCGCAAGCCCAATGCAGATGTTAGCTCAGCAATCATGTAATTTATGAAATGGGACCCATGCTTTGTGACAATGGCTTGGCGTGCCGAACTTGGAAATAACATGGTTGAAAAGGAGTTGAGTTTTCGTCTTACCATTTTCAGAATATGTAGGCATTACTTCGGCCCATTTGGTGAAATAATCCACAACGATGATAATATAGCCATGCCCCCTAGTGGAACGAGGGTTACATGTCATATAATCAATGTCCCATTTGGCAAAGGGACCAACGGTAGTGATGAGGTGTAGGTGAGAAAGTGGGGTGCACATCTTACGTTGGTAAATTTGGCATTCGTAGCACTTGTGAACATCAAGAATGTAGTCCTTGAAGATAGACAACCATAAATAACCAATGCGAATGATTTTTTCAGATGTAGCATAACCAGACATATGACCACCACCTGCCTCAGAGTGGCAATAATTGAGAACTCTTTCAACTTCCTCGATCGTAAGGAATCAACGAAGAACTGAATCAACACTGATACGGTATAAAGTATCGCCAATAATACGGTAGGGTTGGGAGTGATGTTGAATCCTTCAATGATCATCCTTGGTCAATGCAGATCGAAATGTGGACATCTGGAGATACATGATAATATCACCATACCATGGATTGAGGGTGCTAATTAGGAAAAGGGTCTCATCTAGAAGTTGTTCATCTACACCAACAGGGAGAGCCTTGGGGGGAAGGGAACAAATCAATTCGACGAAAACAAGTGACTACTTAGGTTTGGCTGTAGTGAAGACCAAATCAAATTCTAGCAGGATTATGATCCATTTAGAGTACTTGCCCCCCAGCAACTAATGAGTCAATATATAGGTCATAGGGTTGCATTTAGAAATCACTATAGTCGTGTGCAAAAGGATATAGTGCCAAAAGTGTTGAACAACCTCAACGACAGCCCAAGCCAACTTCTCGATATGTGCATAATGCGTTTGAGTGTCAAGGAGATTCCGACTAAGGTAGTAGATTACATGTTATTTGCCTTCATCTTCGTCTTGGACCAAAACCATAGCAATGATGCTAGGGGCCGCAACTAGGTAAAGGAAGTAATCTCGATAATAGTCCAACGAGTGTAATAGAGGAGCATTTACAAGGATGACTTTGAGATCATCAAAATATTTTTGGGCCACATCGTCTCATACAAAGGGTGTTCCTTGTTTTAGCAATTGGGTAAATCCTGTGGCTAGCCCAACATAGTTGGGTATAAAACCATGGAGAAAGTTGTACTTTCCTTGCAGGCACTGGAGTTGGTGTAGTGCAGATGGAGGGGGTAAATTTACAATGGCCTTGACTTTTAGCAGATCTAGGCGAATATCATCCTTGGAAATGATGAAGCCGAGGAGTCATCCTGATTCTACGTAGAAAACACATTTGTGTGGGTTTAACCAAATGTTATAATGCATGCAGCACAGAAAAATTTGTCGAAGATGGTCTAGCTGCTCTCGGTGCTTACAAGAATGAGCAGGAAGGTCATCCAAGTAAGGTTGGAAATTGTTGAAAATTTCATGAAACACATAGGACATTGCCCATTGAAACGTGGCTCCAGCATTTTTGAGGTTGAAAGGGAGCTTTTTGCACGTGAACATACCCCATGGATAGATAAAAGCTATCATTTCTTGATCGGCCAGTGCAATATTGATCTGGTTATAACTAGAAACACCATCCATAAAAGAAAAGATCTCACTCCTGGAACATTCATCAATGATTTGATCAATGAAAGGAGTAGGATAACTGTCTTTACGACAGGCACGATTGAGATCTCAATAATCCTTCCAAATGTTGATCGTGCCCTATTTTTTAGTCATCGGGACAATATTGGACACCCAGTATATAAGGGGGATGGGATAGATGAACCCATCTTTGTGAAGCTTTTCAACATCACCCTTCATAGCAGAAGCCTTACTAGGGTGCACCAGGCGAAGCCGTTGGCGAATGGGCTTTGCTTATGGATACATTGGTATTTCCTGCACCACAATGCTAGGATCAATGCCTAGCATTTCTTGGTAGTACCATGCAAACACATCATGGAATTCCTTAAATAGATGAGTATATTTCTTGATCTCATGCAGAGAACAAGATACCCCAATATTAACATGTTCAATGATACCGAGTTTGATAGAGATGCCAATCATCATCGTTTGGGTAATATTACTCAGATTTCCTTCTGACCATACTTCATGAGTAACAATCAGTGGTGAAAAAGAAGAAGAGGACTTTTCAAAAACAGTAGACATGATCATCAGGCGAGGCAGGAACGAGGAGCGATGATGAGTATTGATACAAGGTGGTTCCTCGAGAGACATGATTTCCATGATTCCTTCATCAACAAGGAAGGTCTCGACTAAGGGATTAGGTGATTCCAAAGTGCCAAGTGACAAGAATTGAGAGTACATAATAAAAGAGGTCTTTGACATACAAGAATCAAAGGATGTAGAGTTTAAAGCTGAAATAATTTCCATGTAATTGACTCTGGCAGGACTAAGTGGCATAACCTCGACCCAGGTATCAACAAGATCTGGTGCAGGTATGACCCAAGGATCATACTTGACCAAGATCATGTTGACAAAGGCAACATGAGGAGGTGGAAGTGGAAAATTCCCATTAAGGTAGAATCTTTGAAGTGACCTACCCCCACACTCTCATAGGGAGCACCAGTGTACTTAACATATGGAACATTGCCATCCGAGGAGGAAGAGGCAAAGAAAGACAACTGGTCAATGGTGACAATCTTCCCTTGGTGGGGAAAACGAATCACATGAAATAAAGCAGAGGCCATGGCATGCATGGCATGAGTCCAACTTCAGCTGAGTAGAAGATTGTAATTGAGATTGTCGTCAATGATGTCTACTTCAACTTGCACTTTCTTGCCTTACAAGGTGATGGAAAGATTAGGTAAGACATTGACGGGTCGTGAATCATGCCCATCGAAAGCTTCCAAATTGTTTGGAGATTGGCTAAGTGCAGGAGAACCAATAGCCTTCCAACATGTGGTTGACATAATGTAGGTGGAAGCATCTTCATCGATGACAGTTCAGTGGATGTTCTTCTCATTGTTGATTACCTGAATAAGAAAGGAAATCTAATGAGGAAGCCGCGGAACATGGTTTTCTAAATCAAAAAATATCAAATTGGAATCATTGGGATCAATGCCCCTGATAGCTGACATCAAATATTTCTGTTGCAATGGGAAGATTTGGAGCACCTCAAGAACCGACATGGCTAATAGTGCTTGAGCCAAATCCTCAACAATATTGTAGTGCTAAGCAGCTCGAGCATTGGGATTATATGAGTATTTCCGCAGTACACCTCGAGAGGGTGGCCGCATAGTGGAATCAGGGTTAGGGAGCTCAATATGTAGAGGGCTAGAGCTCAGGGTAGAATAAGAAGGTACAACTTCTTTCTATTTCCCCGCTGTTGAAGCAGGCATTTGATAGTCTTTCAATCAGGTGGCCATGTTAATAGGCGTACTCAACATGAAAACTTGAGATCCGAAGGAAGCCTATTGGTGTTGTTCTACCATTTGGGTCTGCTGAGACGAAAATGGCTCTTTGAGGATAGTAGGGTTCCCTTTGAGCAGGTGACTAACTTTAGATCATCAGGGAAAATCCTTAGTGTAGTGATATTCCTTGCAAATGAGGCAAGGATACTTAGGTTTCCATCGTGAAGATTTGCCAGCAGACAATTTGGGAAGACCCTGTTTCGAGGCATCAACTTTAACTTTGCCTTTGCCTTTCTTTTTAGAGAATTTGTCCACTACAGTAGACTGAACAACGTGGACCTCTGAGGTTTTACCATGGCTAGGTGGATTATGGGATGAACTATTATGGACAGCATTTGAGACCAACTTTTGTTTGGAAGATGTTTTAGCAACGGTTTGGGATACTAAACCAATAACTCCATCGATGGGAGGAACAGTTGGTGACTTTGATGCTACAGGATTAGATGATGGCCACAGAGCATTGGGTAATAACTTGTATAAAATGTCAGACTGAGAGTAAACTAGATGATTTGGTAAGCCATTCATTGAGCAACTGATCAACAATCTCAAATTTGATTAGACGATGCCTACATCTCCATACATGGATATGATCAGAGATGTGTGTCGCAGTATCTTGCTTAAGTGATGTGAGAAAAAGGTGCTAGTTTCATAGCGAACCGGCAACTAAAAATACATGAGGAAATCCATGGCTAAAGAGTTAAAGTCATGGTATGTACTTTGAGGTAGCTCAATGTACCACTTCGTTGGAGCACCCGTGAGGTTTCGTTGGAAAAGACGAAGATGAATGGAATCGTCCATGTATGAGTTCGACGAGCACCAGAGGTGATATGTCATCACATGGGCCTGAGGATCTTCTTTAGCTTTCCCATTGAACTTTGGGCAATCACTTGGTATCTTGGATGTCACCGGAGGCCAATACAATGAATGAAGGATTGGATCATTCGTAAGATGAGATACATCTAGCAACTCGAGTGTAGCCAAGAAAGGTAATTGGGTGTTAAAAGGTATGGGAGGTCTATAAGCAGGCCCATATGGAGGAGCCCATCCCTCTTGGTAAGGATTTTGGCCCCACAGTGGGGGATTTTGGCCATATGGCATTTGAGGCTACCTCCATTGTAGATTTTCTTGACCATAGGGAGGGTTTTGACCTTGAATACCATGGAACTGTCCAGCCATAGGTTGTTGATAAGCAGCGTATGGGTTAAAAGGTTGTTGAGCTTGTTGACCTTGGACATATGGATATGGTACATGTTATCCTTGAACAAATGGTTGATGAACCTATTGTCCCTAAACAAGAGGATTTTGGACCTGCAATCCTTGGGTATAAGTTTGATACACTTGTTTCCTTTAGACATAGGGATTTTGTACCTGATGCCCTTGGCCGATAGGATTCTGAACATGTTGACCTAGGACATGAGGATTTGAGCTTGCTACTACAGGACTTGACCTTGACCCTACCCTTGCAAGGGTTGACCTTATTGATATGTATACAAGGATTACTGCTACTCTGGTTGGTTTTTCTATTGCAAGGGTTGACCTTGTGGTTGTAAAATTTGTCCCTCAGGCTACAGAGGTTGGCCCTACGAGGACATGGGTTGAGAGGTGTGTGGAGCATATTGCATCTGCTGCTGCACGGTTTTCTACAAGTGTTGCAAGGGCCGACCTTGCAGTTTTTGCAATTGACCTTGCTGCGGGATCATTTTCCCTTGCTGTTGCGTAGAGAAACCTTACTGCAACAAAGTTTTCCCTTACAGTAAAAAAGCATACCCTTGTCATTATAGAGGTTTTCCTTACTATTACAAGGGTACTTGAATATTGCCTAGGAAATTACTAAACTGAATCTGGCCATAGCCAAGCTGGATGTACTTCCCAGATTAAAGGGTGTAAGGTTTAATAACCATTCCTTGAGAAACATATGGAACGTAAGGATTTTGGTATTGGACCTAAGCCCCATAGGGCTGCTGATACTAAACATTGCTCGATCCAAATGGACCAATGGGATTCTAAACTGTTGGTACTGGACATTGCTTGATCCAGTAGGATCAGTAGGGTTATAAATAATACCAGAAGAAGGTTTGTTTATACCAAGCATGTGAGCTTGTGAGGCACTCACATTAGTGGCACCTGACACCATATAAACATTTAGGTTTTGCCCCCCACGCAGTGGCATAGCCTGGCCACTAACTAGCGGGATGGAGGAACTAACAAAGACAATATTTGAAACTGTCGTTTGTTCCTGACGGGTAACTGGAATTGATGATACAAGAGTATTCAGAATTGTGGGTTGCATTGGGATTGAGGTAACAACCTATTGGGAAGTCATGTTCATAATGAATGAACCTGAAGTAGGCTTGGCACCTGACACCCATACAGGATTATGGTAAAGTAATGAGGCACTAGGTGTACCTGAAACTAACTACGCCAAAGACACATAGTTGGGTGGAAAACTAGCGGGAATACCTTTTGAAAAAGGGAAACCCTTGGGAGGAAACTGCAATTGTAATTCCTCCCTCTCAATAGTGGAGTAGAAACTTCAAACTCATCCAAAGATGTGATTGGAGCATTGACTTCGGGTTCCATGTCTGAAAACAAATGACAACGAATGGTCGAATGAGTACGAAGGGATGGTTCCAAAGGAACACCTGGTTTGTCGTACAGACTGTAAGGACGATGTGGTGATATCACAACAAGATAAAAAATAAGGTTTAGAGGGTAGATAACTAGTCCAAACTGACCGTCAGTAGTCGGTGAGTTCGTAGGAGTTTGAACGGGATTGTCTGGAGATTCCGGGCCAAGATCAACAAATGACCTAGTATTGAAAGTATGTGGAGGGTGAGATGACAAGGGTTAAATGCTCAAAATAATTGCAATTTCAACATCTTGGTCCTCAAGTGACTCCAGTAACTCAGGAAATGGCTCCTCAGATATTCTTATAGGTGGAGGAGAGGAAGAGGAATTGGGTGAACCAGATGGTTCAACCACGATGACCTTGTCTTAGTTGACAAAAAAATTAACTTCAAGGCTTTAAAATGTTATTTTAAGGGAAACTCACAATTCGACCTCAGAAAAGACTAACAGGTGTTTTTGGATCATGGGTAATCAATTATTAAGACACATAAAAGACTGGTGCTCTTTCATTTTTTAAGAGTTGAGAAAGAAACAAAGATGACTCTATCACTTTCAATTGGAAATGATCTCGAAAGGACAAGTGCTCAAATGATCTTTTAAGTTTAATGAGTCAAAAATATCAAATGACTGCTTTGGATGATCTAGGTAAACAGGATTACTAGGCAACCGTGAACTACAAAATACCTCCCAACAAACCAAGAAGTACGAGTAGGAAATCTCCCTGAATGTTGTGTTCGGTGTATCAGGTTTGCAAGGTGGTCGACGTGGCCTCCTAAGGATAAAAGTATTGCATCCTAGTGGGGTCTCTCTTTATATACTTGATAGTATGGGGAGCACAAATCCATACTAGTGTTGTCTAATTCTGAAGCTAATGACAACTACTAGGTTTAAAGATGTCAGAACACATCTCTAGCCTATACCTTCTAGATATGATTGTTAATGTCAAATGTGCCTTAGGTTAATTGAATTCATTTTAAAGTTGATCTTGAGTTATGTTTCAGTTTTTAGGTCTTAGCAATGTGACTCAAAAAAATCCTTAAATGCAACTAAATGAGACAAGACCCTTTCAATTCGATGAAATGGCTACATTAGATAGGGTAGAAACTACTCAATCAAATGCAAACAATCAAGCAACTGAAAACGAAATGATATTTCACTACCTTACTTTTTCAAGAAGTAAACTAATGAAAACTGCATTCCAATTCCTAATTTCTTGATAAGCACTTATCTATTAGTCCTTTTATAAGCAAACACGTTCTCCTCCTTTTTCAAATGCCAATGCAATCCTAGTATTTTAATGATGCAAGTTATCTTAACATAATGATGCAACAAGCTAGAATTTCATACTCTTTCATGAAACAATGAAACAAACTTTTCGCATATGAATATTTCAGTGAAAAGGTTCTCAAGACAATAAGCTCTTCAAGCAAATGAACACATGAAAAGAGAAACTCATTAGACTAATGAAGCACCGACTTTACCAATCATAAGACAAATAATGTAATCCATGTCAGAAAAGAAACGTTTAGGCAAGCAAACGAAAAATTTTCAAACTTGTGTAAAAGAGGTCAAAGTAGTAAAAGGACCAAAAAACAAAATGCAAAGAGTAAGTACTCCTACAACCTGACTTATTGAATTTGAAAAATGCTAAATGGACAACTAACTAGATTCCCTAATGTCGCTCGCCACTCAATGACTCAATCAATCAAGTAGAAAGATGATAAGCCAACAAGCTAACAAAACCAAACAAAAAGTAGTTTTCTAATTAGGGAGAAAAAGGTCCAAAAGGCTTACGGGGTCAGAACCACAAGAGCATAACACATTGGCCAAGAACAGGGTTAATCCCTAATATTCACTTACAGGCATCGACGTGACTGCCTAACTAACAACAAGTGCCAAAGGCTAGTCAGCATCATTGTTTCTCAGCAAATCACGCTAGTTGGTGTGACTATTAGCCAATTAAATGCACCGATTGAGGGAGATAAGGAAAAAAATACTTTTTTTTTGAAACAGGGACCAGATCTGCTACTATGAATTTTAGACTCAGACCAGTAAGCAGGAGAAAAGAAACAGAACCAAAGGGAGAAAGTGGAACTAGAAAATTTCTCGCGAAATCAAGAAATCCAAGACAAACAAAAGTATTGGGATCCCTAGTATGGTCGCCAATTTGTGGTGAAGTAAAATTATAAGTGAAGACATGAAAAAATTCCTCTAGCCTGATGATGGGTCTAGCCACAACAGATACATTCTATGGAAGATTTCCTTAGGTTAGAATCAAATAAGAGGGCCTACCTCTTGGGCTGCTTATCCTGCTTGATGATGTCCTTGCTTGCTCACTCCAACTATCTCTCACTTCCTTCTCAAACACCTGAAACAAGTAAACAACAATAGAAAACAAGCATGATAATAGGAAAATTGCAATTCAACCTACATAACAAGTCATGAAACATTAAGCCATGAATATGTAATATTAGAAAACATGTAGGAAATCAATCAATAGTTTCATATGTTAATATCAAAGAGAGATTACAACCATTTGTCTTGATGTTGTAGTTCTCCTCTGACAAGACCAGGTTCCCACACACTTCTGCTAGCATTCCATGATGGCCTCAATCATCAATACTCTAAGGCTCTTCCCTTTAGACTTCACTCCAAAACAAATCACACTTCTCCCTCACACAACTAGATAGCTACAACTAGTAATAACTTGCTATCTACTCCAAACAAAAATAGCATAAGCACACCAACATCAACACTCAGCTGAAAACTAGCTTGTGCTTGGGAAGAAGGGAGGTTTATATAGGAAAAATGGATGGGAAATGGATCCTCTTCTCATGGGAGGAGGGTTTATCCCTTGAGATAGTTCCATTATTATAGGGGAAAGGAGCCCAAACTGACATCCTCGACCCCATCCGGCCAAACCATTTACTAGACTTCCGTTACGAAGCTTCTAGAGTTAGAAGCTTCAGCTCCTAATTTAAAAATCTTTCCAAAATAGGATCGGAATGACTAGAACACAACTTAGTCACTCTGGTCGATGCGAGGAGTAGTGCTAATCTTTGCACATCAGCACAGGGGAGATAAAGTTCATTAGCACCGGTCTTCTAAACTGGGAAAAACAGAAGTTTCAGGGGAAACTATGCAAAAGGGAATTTATCTACTCATGAATAGGGACACAATGGGAGTTTCTCCATGAAGTCAAAGCATGTGGGGGTCACTGTAGAGGTCCTCTAGGATCAAGGAATGAGGATTACAGGGACAATAACAAAATGTTGTGTAACAATTCAATTTGGCTTTCCTTAAGACTGATAATATTAGGGTTTGGGAGAAACCTTGGATTGTCAAAAGAGTGATCCCCTCCCTACTACTACCTAATTCACATGCCTCTGGGGGTGCATTCTCATTAGAATCACATGGAATCATGCTGAGAGTCATTGCAGAACATTTTCCTCAGGCTTTTGGTGTATCTTTCACCTCATCATGTGCATTAGGGTTTGTGAGAATTATATATTTCCCTTGCATCTTTATAACCATAGACTACGTATTTGAAGGTCCAACCCTATTTTGAATTATTACTCACTCTCTAACATGCATGTTAATGAATACTTCCAGACATTTATCCTATACGTATGAAATCACCTTGGGCCTCATATAATAGCATGGTCGCCTGTAGGCCTATTAAGGTGCTTGAATGCTGAATTGGTTTCCAAATTGAATCACGATTTTATCAACCATACAATGTATAACACCTTAATTTGGATTACTTATGGTTCATGATCATTGAGTGAATTGTCTCTATTATTTTCTTGGTTTCCATGCTCTTGAATATATATATATATATGTGTGTGTGTGTGTGTGTGTGTGTGTGTGTGTGGAAAACCAATGTGTTTTGTTTCATCTTCAATTCAAGAAATCAAGAGGAGGTAGTTTGGATACGTACAAAACGAGGCAATGCTTGTATTTAATTAATACCTTGATATGAAATCACTTAGATGAAGGGAAGAGGGATATTTAAATTGTTTCACGTGAACCTCATGTACTCTTCTGAAAGCAAATGAAGACAATGCATACACCAATTAAAATGGAAAGGACATGCTCTTGAGCATTTGAATTAAATAAGATGGGCATGCATAATGGACATTCAAATTAAGAGGAGATGACATGTGTTTTGGTGAGAAAAAGGAGAAAGTTCTATGTTATATATAGAGGGAATTATTTATAGGTACATAATAAAAGCGATGGAGTGTTCCCACAAGAGGGACAAAGCACATTCTTTATGAATGGCATAGTGAAAATGAAAGCGCATGTTGGATACAATCAAAAGATTGGGTCTATCATATGTGTGATGGCTATAAAATAAAAGGAATAACCTTATAATAAGTGATCCTAATTTTGGCCATTGAATATGTGTTGGAGATTTTGAGCATAAATAAATATGATTCAAACATATGTCCAAATGGGTGCAAAAGAATGATACCTTTTAGGAAGTCGCACTATCGATATTTGGGAAAATTATAAGTCTAGTGAGAATGACTCATTAAATGCTCATATTCCAAAGCCCTTTGGAAGTGCATATGTGGGCATCATAAAGTGATAGCCACAAGATAAGTTGTAAAACATAGGTGGCATTGTGAAGATCCAACAAAATAGATGCTCACAGTGCAACGTTGGGGGATTTTTTGATAGAAGCATTACATTGGAATAGCATTTATTGAATATGTGAGTGAATAGAGTCTAAGCAGTCTTATGACTAACTAATGTTGAGTGTGAACTTGAAGAGTTTAACAATGAGAGTTCGAAGTAATGTCGGTTGCTATACATATAATGTAGAAACAACTCCACCAGAATATTTCTCTCAACCCAAGCGCTATCACAAGGAATAAAGAAAGTGTCAATTTGGAGTAAGCGTTAAAATGCCTCTCATTTAAGTGGTACAAAGATACACATCACATTCAAGGATGGTGAGAAGGGTTATGGTGGAATCAACGCACTGGAAAGTTATCTCAAACCATACCTTTAAAGGGTGTTTCAAGCATTGTATTGAAGATATTTTATTTGACCACCAAATTGGGAGGGTGTACTAACTGGAGCCTCAAACCGACACATGTGAGCTAGCTCTTTGTATACTAGGATTCTTGAGAGACGAAAGTTGAAGAAGGAACACCACTTTGCAATGGAATGGACTATGAGTCACCAACCTGAATTGAGAGTCTTATCAATGGTAACTAGCATATGTCATTTGACCCAAACTCTCCCACCTTTTTAGTCTCTACCACACCACCAAAAACCTACTCATTTAAGAGTTGCCTTCTGCCCCAGCAAGCATGTAATATGTAATCCCATTCTTTGATCCATATTTCTTGTGGAGGATCCCCCAAAGGCAGTTTTGGGACAAAAAGCCCATGTTTGAGTTAAGTTTTGTAATAAAATGGTAAAGTCTCCACATTTTTTTGTCGTAGAGTGCGAATGTGTTATGTGTCATAAATGGTAGTCTACCCTTAGTTTTGTAAAGTAAAGTTAGCTGTAAGAGGTCTTGTATAAAAAGAGCTAAGCTCTAAGTAGTTTTAGAGACATATAATGATGAATAATGTAAGAGAGTTGTATATATGAAGTAAGAAGGCTAATTCTTAGGTCGTAGTGTAGGTAGAGGCTCTGTAGTTGAGTGCACATAGGCTTAGGGTAGAAGTTTGTAGCTGAGTGCGCAGACCCCTGCAGATGTGTGCACAGGGTGAACAAAGTCTATAAACATTTGGAAGATATTAATAAATAGAGATAATCTACAATTTCTTTTTCTTTGTTCTGTTAATGCATCTAGATATTTTATGTATGAATTTCCTTTATTGTGCTTATATGATGCGCAAATGACTGCAATTACATTGAACAATTGAATTCAAGTATGAATATCTACTTACACGGTGTTAACTATAATTGTTTGATAAGATAAGTCAGTCACTTACATTAATTGGGGAATTTGTATGGTGCACTACCATAGCAACGTGAAAGTAACTGAGCAGTAGGTTAGGGCTACACAAAGTTGATCATACCCTTTGTCTAGTCAATTTAACGTCTTAAATTTGTCTACATAAATTATCAATCCGGGTATCGTAAACTGATGAAGTGTGGTGCACCATATGTGCTTAGTTATCCTTTTTCTTACTTTAGTTTGTTTTTGGATTTATCTTTCTCTAATGTGTGATGGCGAGGATGAAAGTGAAGTATGGAGTATAGATGGTGATGGTTTCTACAACGATTTTCTCAAACTTGAAAGTGCTTAAAAAGAAAGCTTTAAAACAACTAAAATGAAATCAATTCTTAAGACAAAATAAATGCATCAAATGGTGAACTAATGACAATGGCCCAGTATCCTTGCTACTGAAAATGAAAAGAAAGCAAAAACTTGAAAAACAACTCAAACTTAAAGCAAAGCAGCTAAGTCACACTACTTTAACTTTTCATATCCTTTGCCCTTCGGCTCAATCTACCTGCTGGGAAGTAATCATAAACAAGTTAAGCAATATGACATCTAACCGTTCAAGAAAGTAAATTGCATAAAAGAAACTAATCACACTACTTGAATTATTCAAATCCTTTACCCTACAGCTCAATCTACCTTGGGGAAGTAATCATGAACATGTCAAGCAATATGATATCTAAATGTAAGTTGCATAAAAGAACTAATCACACTACTTAAAATCTTCTAGTCTTTTTCCATTCAGCTCAATCTACCTTATGGAAAGCAACCATGAGTAAGTAATATGACAACTAAATCAGACTACAGTTAGTAATATTCTGATTCTTTGCTGATATAGCCATTTGAACACAGAAAGAAATCATAAATTGATGAGCAGTATGATGTCTAACTAGCAGAAAAAGAAATAAGCAAATCACAACTTGAAAAGGACAATGCTGAATTAAAACTCCAGAAAATAAAAGTTAGTAGGAAGGACAAGATGATCTCATATGCCAAAAGTTATCAAAAAGATGAAAAATTGCCAATAGTTATCACTAATCTACAATCAACCGGTTGAACACACTTGCATGAATTAAAATTGCATGAATGAAAAATCTAATCTATCAAACTTGAAAGCAATAAAATGACATAATGAAATCAAAGCAAAATTTACAAAATGAAATCTACTCTACCTTACATTCTAATGTGCTCCATGACATCTACTTCACATCTCCTTCCATGTTGAGAACATCAAAGCTTTATTCAAATTCTTCAAAATTACAAAGTACAACAAAGCTCTCTAAAGCTTCCAAAAGCCATCAAGGAAGAACTACAAACTCCAAGCTAAAGAACTCCAAACTCTAAGCTTACAAGCTGAGATTAATAACTAACAAATGAAGGAGAGAGATCTCCTATTTATACAAAAAGATGAGAAGCCATCTCATTAATGAGAGTCCATGAATCTCTCCCTCTACCTCTAGATTCCTAATCAAAATAGGAACTGATAAGACACATGTCTTTTTAGAGTTACAATACAATTAGGAGATGTGACACATATCCTCATGATCCCATGATTCTTTCCACTCAAATTCGAATTTGGCCTTAGAGTGCCACATAAGGGTCTTCTAGAAGCCTCCTTTCAACCTACACATGTCAACAATCTCAACCCATTTGTTAGGTATAAGTATATGCACATTATTTCCTAATTTTTAACCACAAATTCACTTAAAAGACTTAGAATTAATAAAGATTGGAAAAACATAAATGTGGCCCAATCATAATGAAAGTGGGATGAATGTGGTGACATAGTAGTGAAATGGAGGTGATATAATGGACATAATAGTGAAAGTGTAATGGAAATGAATGACATTTTCGAGACTCAACATACCCCCCAACTGAAGCTATTGCATGTCCTCATGCAATATATATTACATTAACTCTTTTGATCCTTGAGATTTGGCTTAACTTTGCATGATATCATCTGATACTTTATATTTCTGCAAAGTGTTTTACTTGAGTTGCAACATGGTTGGTTCTTGTGTTACAACCATTTTTTTTGTTGTTGTTGCCTTCTATTTTGATCTTTGAACTTTGCATAATGATATTTTGATTATTGTTGCAAAGTATATCTTTATTGGATTGCATGATGGTTGGTTCTTGTGTGACAACCATGCTTTTGTTTGTATCAATTTATCCTTTAAGCACTTTTTCAAAAGCCACTGTATGCTCATAATAGCAATGTAATAATTAATATATGTTGGAAGTATGTGGGCTCCTGAATATGATATGGATATGGCAAAATATGAACATGAATGTATTTCCCCCCCAACTGATGGTATTGGCAATTTTATGAAATGAGGAAGAGAAATGTTTTTCCAACAATTATCATTCTAGCTTTTTATGGAATTCTATGGTCAAAAGTTAGAAAATGACGTACCTTCACTTACCCTTTGGAATGGATGAGTTGTATGTGTGGTGGCTGAAAATTTTCTGATCATATTCTTCTTCAAGTGGCTGAACAAAAGGAGTCATGGATAGAGAGATAAGATGACTTTTTATTGCTTCTACTAAAACTTGCTGAATCTACTCCAAAATGCTGAAAATAATAGTCTCATGTCTTCAAAACTCGTTGGCACAATTCCTACTATGTGAAAAGATGTTTTGATGTCGAACATAGTAGGAAATTGTTGGCTTAGTGGCCATTAATGGATGCCACTAGTCAACACGAGCACTCTCACCATTATGACAATGAGAGCCAAGATGCCCAAACACATCTTGCTAGGTACAAATGAATTTGTCGATGTCGAGTCACCTAGAAGATCTGATGAACAAGGGACATTAATGTATTCCCATTGTTTATCAGCATGAGGACTTGCCATTAAGGCATGCAAGCCTCAAGGTATTTTTACAAAGAACTTAGACTCAAAGGACTATGGACTCAATAATTTTCATTGAAGCAGGGCTTATTTGTGGAATGAAAATGACAGGAAATGAAAAATAAAAATGGAAGATGGAAATGGAGAGTAGAAATGGAAATAGGTAATAAGCATGTGAATGAGCCTCTTTCTTTTATTTGTGGGTTATGAATGGACAAAAAGGGATGGAAAGTGTATGTGAATGTAAATGGAAAATATGGAGGAAAATGAGATGAATGGTTTATTATGAAATATGGATGTGATGGACGGATGTGATGGAGACAATAATATCTGAAAGTTTTTCAAGTGTTTGGATCTGATTTTGCATCAACATATTTCCTCTTTGTTTTTGATCATCCTCTTATGAAACAAATTGGTCTCTTAGAGAGATACCATTTTCTTGTAGTCATTTGTCCTTCCTCCTGAAACCTGCAAAAAAAACTAATACTTCTTTTGCAATGAAATGTAAGATTATCAAAGGAGAGAGGTGATAAATCTCTCTAGTTATGATATTTACACACAAAACTAAGAATTTGTATTAATGAAACAAGTTCTCAAAGGAAAAATCAAAAGAATTTATACCTGCTTTGGAATTAGTGCCTCAAGTTGATGTTGCTTCTTTTCAACAATTTATTTCATTATTTGCTATTTCAAACTCAAATGATGGATTTCTCATTGTGTAGATCTTGTTGAGATCTTTCCAATGGTACTTAAATCATCAAAATTTGATTTTGTATGAAAAACTTAGGTTGATTTGAACAATGAGGTTTTTCTGGCTGTGGAATTAGAGAACAGCTGCGGAATTGGACTTTAGCTGCGGAATGTGCACAGTTTCTGTAGCTAAAAATATTGAATAAAAAGTTAGCCATTTATCTTTCATCATCAATCCAAAATTAATCAATACCTTCAGAAAAGTAAGCAAATAACTTATTCATTTCATTGATTCAAAATTATTATTTTTTTCTTGACATGCAGTGACTTAGTGTGGCGACTTAGTGTGGCAACTCAGTGTGGCGACTTAGTGATAACACACAATTTGACTTCCCTTTGACCGAGGTATTTTTAATCAAATTGGATCAAATGTATAGGACACCATCCATGTACTGACATTTCCCCAACTACCCATGTGGCTTGTTTTGCTTGATGACACCTGCAACCTAGAGTTTAACAAAACAGCTGCAGAAAGTTGAGCTAGCTGCGGAAAGTTGAGTGAGATGCGGAAAATGGCTGCAACAGTCAACCATTAGTTTTAAATTATTTTCATCATTGTCTACATGTAGGAACTCTGTGAATTATAGTGTCATATATAGCAAACCAAGGTACTTACTCTTTTGCTGCATTTTTTTTTCGTGTGCTGACGGATTTTATATCATCGCATGCCTTTTGATATTCATATAATACAAATCGATTGAACACAGATTCAAACTACTTGTGTGTGACATTTATAGTTTATACCATCAGCCAAAAGAAAGTGAAGGTGTTGACGAATTGACTTTTTCAGCAAAAGCATGCGAAGTGATAATAGTTGTGTTAGCAGGGAATGGAGAAGGTTTGACATAGCGTCCACATATGTAACATGAAACTATTTGAAGAAACCATTCACAGATTCAACCAAACAAACCACAACATCCACCTTGGCATAATGAAGTATGAGTAAAAGACAGAAGTTGTGAGGCTTGCTGGGAGACGTGGGCGAGTCTGAGTTAAAAGTGGAATAGGATTAGACAGGTGGCGGAAGACGTGTTACCTCAAACAACCAAAGCGTGCCAAGTTTGAACTGTTCTTTGTTCATTTAATGAAAATCTCTTTCCCCTCACATATTCAGTGACACGGTGGGTGACCTGGTAGCCAAGAAGATCGGATCTGGGCGGATTTCTCAAAGAAATCGGAATATGGCCGCAACTGTTAAAAATCCTCCAGAAATCCTCCAGATCACACTTGTCATTCTTTGCTTAAGATTTCTAACCAGTTGCTCCTTTTTGATATTTTGAAGATGCCCCATGTCCTTAGCCTACGTACACCTGCATTGCATGCTTTTGGCACTAACAGTTGATTTTATTTTGAAAACAGAGTGATGTTGGCTGCAGAAATCGTTTCTAGCTGCGGAAACAGGTTCCAGCTGCGGAAACAGTGGCCAGCTGCGGAAACTGAAACAAAACCCCCTGATCTACACAAAGATAGTTTAGAGGAAAATAGCTGAATGAAAATAGTCCTGAAAGGAGACTTTTATTGATGAAATGGAATGAAATGAAAATGGAGTGAGAATGATGATGAAAATGAAATGGAAGTGGAATGAAATGGAATGAGTGAGTGAGATGGAATGAAGATGGAAAGAACATGAGAGGAGATTTTTTGGAAAATATAGAATGTCAGGTGCCCTTGATTTTCACTCCATGTTTTCTGTATAAGACTGCCAATCCATGATTGGTTTTCAGGCTTATAATTTTTTTTTTTTTTCCTTTTTAGAAACCACAAGAAACCAAGATCAGGCTGATGGGGGAGAAGGATTCTTCTCCACCAGCCTTATTGTAGAATTCTCTTGGAAGATTTTGACAAACTCTTCTCTGGAAAGTGGCTTATGATAAACTTTCAATCGGTGGCCATTCACAATAAGAGGAGTCTGAGATTCATCAATGGTCTTGATTCTTACCGCTCCATTGTCAAAGACTTTATCAATCTCATATGGCCCAAGCCAATGAGTCTGAAACTTTCCTTTGAAGTCTTTAAATTTGGAATCAAACAGTAAGGCCCAATCTCCTTCTTGAAACTTTCTCTCTTTAATATATCTGTCATTCCACTTAGCTCTTT
>APFE030030290.1:0-11894 GCA_000404065.3 Pinus taeda | reverse complement strand
TTTTTTTTTTTTTTTTTTAAACAGCAACTGCGACCAGAAAGAAGCGCATTGAGATTTCATTTCATTCAACCTACACCTTACTGATGCTCATTCAGGAACATATCAAAACATTTACATACTTTTAATCTAAGATCAAACAGTAACGAAATACACATGTACCTTACACCAAAAGGCGAGACCCCGCTTACTCTGCTGTCGCTGGTATTCCCTGGTTGCCGGTCACTTCTGCGAATGTATGATGACGCACTTGATCCGAAACAAGACCCACCGGTTTACCTCTCAGCCTACTCCTTGGGTACTCTTCTTCCCCGTGGACCCCCGAGCTGCAATGGTGTTGTACAATGGAGGACGAATCCAGCTGGCAGAGGAGAGCAACCTTAGCTCAAGAGTCCCCTCTCTAAAAACCCTCTACCTCACCAAACTCACTATAGCTTTGTAGTCACTGCTTTCACATCATATCATCCATCCAACCATTGGGTTCCCAAAAGTCCCTTCTCTCATGGCTTGCCCTTCTTTTATAGGAGTCCTCATAGGTGACACTTGGCATGTCATGCATAATTATAATATTTTTCTTTTAATTTAATACTTGATTATTCACCTACCCATATGTCATTCTCTGAGCAAGGGTCACCCAAAATTATTTACTTAACTTTTTATTTAAAATTATTATTTTCCTTACCTCACAAGATTCCTATTTCTTCTCCTAGTTGTCTATTTATTCTCCCCTTTTATTTTTTAAATTGTGTTTATTACTTGGAGTCAATTAATGAGTCAAGATTTTATCCCCAATCTACTTCCTACATTAACTCAGGTTATCTCTTAGAGGGATATTCCTATGTTGGTTGATGCCACATGGAGCTTCTCTACATTTCTCTAAATTTAATTTATTTTCTTATTTTAATTCACCTTCCTCTTTTCTTAATTAAGTTTAATTGGTTTAGGATTAATCTTTATCCTTACAATATGTTTGTCTTTCCCTTTTATCTAATTAAACCACCTCATCTACCTAGCATTTTCCAACATGGGGAGGGTAGAATTTTTAAGGTACTCTATTTATTTCTTCTTATGATCCTCCTTATTCCAAGTTTTATTTTTGATTTAATTTCCTTGGTTTCCAATCATCATTTTCCCTTGATGTAACTTTACCTAGTTTCCATTCCTTATATTTATTTATTATTATTTATTTTTAATGATTCCAAGGGTGCCAAGTTTGGTTGTGCCCTTCAAGAACTTCCCTAGAAGTTACAAGGGTGCCACACCTAACAGTTTAATTGTGATGTCAAGGGTGCCAAGTTGGTCATGCCCTTCAAGAATTTCCCTGAAATCCCAAGGGTGCCACACCACTTTCCCTTCAAGCATCCAGTGACTACGAGGGGAAATATCGTGCAACGTCATAGACCACTATCGTCTCTTATGTTGCCTGCTATAGTGAGACTAATGGTGTCGGGGATCAAGGAATCCGCCTTGATGCGCGCCCCCAGTAGGTTTCCTCATGAGCGACCCAACTTTTGGGGACCTGCCCTTGGCATCATGATCTTCAAGGCGAAGGTGTTTCAACCCTTCCAGCCCAAGTCACGGCGGGAGTGCTAGTGGGTGATATCAAGGACTCTGTCCCACCCCTCCCATGTAGTTCCATCCACCTGTACAACCCCATCACCCATATGTGAGTCATTCAGTCAAGCAAATAATATGTGCCTGCAACCATTAACATATCATCAGAATATAGTTAAACATATATGGCAGATTTCAAGATCGAGCGCCTCTGATTATTTCCTGCCATACTCAATAATCATTAGCAACAAGGTTTCTCACTGTTAGTCATTATCATAATAGTATCATTTACAATTTCTGGTCATTCACATCATTGTCCATTGTAAGCCTGAACTAAAGAAAGTAGGTAACATAGGGGACACATCCCTCGTGTCTATCATCATTAATCATCAATGGAAACATACTTATTCATTAAGCTATCCACGTTGTAACATCAAAGCAATATACCTATTCATCAAATTTATCATCATTATGCTTTTAGTAGAGCGCATACATATTCTTTACTACCCACGTCATAAGTTCAAATAGAGACCAAACTTAATTATTTAATGATGCAATCATCGGGACACTGATAGATAAGATATATAACCCTTCATGCTATCATAATATCAATGGAAAGCATTCATAAACATCACAACCATGAATATCTCAAATAATAGTGTCATGTGACCAGATCCTCAACCCGAGGTCCTCAAATAATAAATTGTGTAAGATAATGTCATATAAGGGTCAGGAAACTAGATTGGGCACTACACAAGCTTGTGCTAGATTTTGAATGCTAACTAGATTAAAGATCATACTAGGAAAAGGAGAACTTGTTGAGGCTAATCCAGAGATTGGAAGAGTCTTTTCTCAGAGAAGAATGGAAGAAGAAGCTCCACAGGGATCAGAATCTCAGTTCATGGACAATTTTATGGCCATGAGAGCCATGGTGAAAGAGATGTATCTAGAGTTTAAGAAGAGTCGAGGTGAAAGCACTTCAACAGCCAAACCAGGCAAAGGAGCAGAGGAACCATTTCTAGTTTCCCCTCCAGAAGGCAAAGGAAAATGAGAAATGCCTCCTCCACCATCTCCTCCATCATCACCTTCATCACCCTCATCATCTTCTTCACATAAAACTAGCCCTGATAAGAAAAATAAGAAAACTTCTTTGATTAAATTAGATGTGAACTTTGATTTGCCAATTTATGATGGAGAACTCAATGCGGAAAAGCTAGATAATTGGATAAGACAAATTGATGTATATTATAGGGTACATAACGTTGATTCAGAAAGGAAGAAGATTCAGCTGGCTAGCCTTCGACTTGGAGGAACTGCACTAGTATGGTGGGAAGGCAAGACAAAAGCTAATCTACAAAAACATGGTAAAATCATTTCTACCTGGAATGAATTCATTTCTGCTATCAAAAAGCAATTCTATCCTTTAGCTTACATGCAGTAGGCAATGATGAGTTGGCAAACTCTTCGTCAGTTGAAGGGTCAGAGTGTACAAAGTTATACTTAGGAATTCAGAAAGAGAGCTTTAACTCTTGGTATATCATTAGATTCACCTGAGACTTTATTGAAGTATATAGGTGGTCTTCATAGCTATTTAAAGCATACTATCCTCATGTTTAATCCCACTAGCTTAGATGATGTATTAGTTCAAGCCACACATCTAGAAGCTAGAGGTAAGAATGTAAACCCAGAGGTTGGGGGAACATCTAAATATTCTGTAAGCAAGAACAAGGAAAAGAATAAATTGAAATGGAAGGAGAGGAAAGCAAACACTGTACATAAGGATAAACCTTCATGCACTCATTGCAAGAAAGAAGGACACAATGAGGCACATTGCTGGTCTTTGCATCTAGAACAGAGACCTAAGAAGTTCGGTGGAAAGAAGAAGAAGAATGTTTCCGCTATTCAGCAGGACTTGGGATCAGATTCAGGGGATGAAACAACAGTTACAGCCATAGGTATTAAAGGTAAAGATTCTAAAGCATCCACAAGTAATTATGCACAATTTGTTGATAATGAAAGTAATGAGAGGGAAAGAAATGAGTTTTTTCGTATTAGAGTAATTTCCAAGCACAATAAGATTGATACTTTGTTTGATAGTGGATCACAAGTAAATTTGATTTCTGAAACAATTGTAAAGAAGTTGGGATTACAAAAAAAACCTTATGAGAAGCCATATCCATTAGATTGGGTGTGTGATAAAGCAAAGCTACAAGTAACGACACAATGTAAACTTAGGTTTGCTTTTGGGTCAACATTTGTAGATGAGGTTGAGTTAGATATAGTTCCATTGGATATATGTGGTATTGTTTTGGGAAGTCCATACTTGTATGATAGAAAAGCTATTTTCTATAGAACTAAGAATAAGTATCAACTTACTAAAGATGGAATATAATATATTGTAAGAGCTCATAAACTCAAAGATAACTATTCTCCCATAAATTTAGGATAGATGAAAAGAATTGTGAATTCAAGTAAGTTGTTTTACTAATGGTTGTAAAGGCAAAGGATCCTGAAAAATCCAATGCATTTGAAGGCTGCGATTCTAAACAAAATGTTGATTTAGTTAAATTTGTTTTAGAATATGATGTTCTATTTCAAGAACCAAAAGGTCTGCCACCCAAGCGAGAAATAGTACATGATATTTATTTGCAACAAGATGCTCCATTAGCTAACATTGGAATGTACAGGTTGTCAACTTTAGAGAATGCAGAGATAAAGAAGCAGGTACAGGAGTTTCTCGATAAAGGGTTTATACGACCAAGCACATCACCATGTGGATCTCCAATCGTGCTGGTGAGAAAGAAATAAGGATCGTGGAGAATGTGCATTGATTATAGAGCACTAAATAAAATAACGATCAAGAATCGTTATCCTCTTCCTCGTATTGAAGATCCATTAGATCAATTGAAAGAAGCAGTTTACTTTTCTAAGTTAGACTTGCGAAGTGGTTATCAACAGGTCAAAGTTGCAGAATAAGATGCATGGAACACTGCTTTCAAGACAAAGCAAGGACTGTATGAATGGTTGGTTATGCCTTTTGGCTTAACTAATGCTCCTGCTACATTTATGAGAGTTATGAATGATGTACTCAAACATTTTATTGATGATTTTGTAATTGTTTATTTAGATGACATTCTTGTTTTTAGTAAGACATGGGAAGACCATGTAAAGTAGACTTTAGATGCTTTAAAAAGATAAAATCTCTATGTAAAACTGTCAAAATGTGAATTTGGAAAAACATCTTAAATTATTTGGGTTATATTGTAGGGGGTGGTGAATTGAAGATAGATCCCTCTAAGGTTGAAGTCATTGTAAACTGGCCTAAACCCAAATTTGCTACAGAGGTTAGGAGTTTCCTAGGGGTAGCAAAATACTGGAGAAAGTTTATTGCTAACTTTTCTTTGGTTGTAGCTCCATTACATGCTTTAACAGGATTGAAACATGTGTTTCAGTGGGGATGCAAATAGAAGAAAGCCTTTGACACCTTAAAAGAGAAAAGCAGTACAACACCAGTACTAGCACTACAATATCTTCGACATCCATTTGAGATTGAGATAGATGCTAGTGACTATGCCATGGGAGCAGTGTTGATGCAACACGGAAAACCCATATGCTACCACTCTGAGACATTTACTTCTACAGTAGTTAATTATCCCACATATGATAATGAATTGTATGCATTAGTACAAAGTGTGAAAAAAGTGGAAACATTACCTAATGGGTAAAGAAACAATCATACATACAGATCATCAACCACTCCAATATTTGCATTCACAAACTAAATTGCAGCAATAAAGACATTATAGGTGGATGGGTTTTCTACAGCAATTTCATCTTGTCATCGGATATAAGAAGGGCATACACAATAAGGTTGTAGACATGTTATCAAGAGCAATCATAAATGCATCTACTATACTTAAGCATAACTCAGTAATGCATGAAAGTTACATTGAACAATATGCTCAAGATGTAGATTTTAAATATGTATATGCAACTTTAAGTCATGGCAAGCAAGTAGAAGAATTGGATTATTATGTAAGGGACCAACTCTTACATCATTTGGGAAGTTATGCATTCCACAAACTGAAAGACTTAACATAATTCGAGAAGCACATACTTCTCTCATCTCAGGTCATTTTGGTGTAAGTAAAACAGTTGCACAATTGCAAAGGTTCTGTTATTGGCCAAGAATGCATGAGACAATTTCTAGATATATCAATGGGTGTACTATATGTGCTACAAGTAAGCCCAATAATAGAAAATTAGGCTTGTACACTCCACTTCCAATTCCTTCTCGCCCTTGGGAAAGTGTTTCCATGGATTTTGTTGGGGGATTGCCAAAGTCTAGGAAAGGTCATGATTATTTGTATGTTGTTGTGAATGGGTTCAATAAAATGTGTATTATAATACCATGTAACAAGCAGGTTACAGCTGAACAAACAACAAAGTTGTTCTTTCATAATGTATGGGTTCATTTTGTTTTAACCACTTCTATTGTATCTGACCGAGATTCTCAATTTGTTGGGAAGTTTTGGTCAATTTTATGGGAGTTGATGGACACCCAGTTGAAGAAGAGCACAACATTTCATCCACAAACAGATGGTCAGACAGAAGTGGTCAACAGGATAGTGATCCAGTTGCTCAGAGGCTATAACAGCAAGCATCCCAAGCTTTGGGATGAGCATTTGTGTTATGTGCAGCATGCTTACAATCGTGCCAAGCACTCTTCTACTCAGAGATCTCCTTTGAGACTTGTTTTAGTTTTATACTAAAGTATCCCTTGGATTTTGTCTTTGGTAAAGACATAGCAGTTGATGGACACAGTGATGTCGGCAAAGCAACCAAGTTCATTGAACAAATCCAGGAAATTCACCAGGCAGTACAGGAACAGTTGGAAAGAAGTCAAGCTAAGTACAAGGCAAGACATGATAAGCATCGAGTTGAGCATAGTTTTCAAGTTAGTGATCAAGTCTGGTTGTACATCAGCAAAGACAGAATGCAAGGTGAAGGTAAGAAGCTAAAATCAATAAGGTATGGACCTTTCAAGATACTTGATAAAATTGGTGAAAATGCTTTTCGCCTTGATTTTCCAGCTTATATGCAGATCTATTCAGTCGTTAATGCAGAAAACTTGAGATTGTATGAACCTTCATTGATTGAAGATCCTGAAGAGCAAAGTCAATTGCCTTCTATTGGGAATTTGTTGCTTGAGTATCTCAATGAGTTACAAGAGGACACAGTTATGGACAGGAAGGTAAGAACAATGCGTCGAGGGGATGTTGAGTACCTGAGAGTGGGACTCAAAGGTTCAAATCCAAGCAAAGCATGACGGATAGAAATTGGACAAGTGAGGGAATTGTATCCTCACTTGATCGATGCCTAAAAACCAACTTTTGGTGGTCCAAAATCTTTTCAATGGGAAGGCGTGATCCAAAATGGATCCTAAAACCTCTAAGTCTAAGTCTTTAATACTATCGGAAAACACTATCACAGAAGAAAAACCATGAAGAATGGCGGAAAACAGAGTCAAGTGAAGTTTGAAGTATTGTTGAATCAGAGTTTTTGGATCGGACCGATCAATGGTCTAGATCAAATCGATGATATTGCATCGGCGGAGGTCAGTGGGGCATATCAGCGCTAACCCTGAGTGAGTTGTGACTACAATCCAACAATATAACGTGGACTGTCGGATCGTCACGCAGATCAACGGTGGAGACCACGTATATCGCATTGCAGATTTAAAAGGGAAGGACTTAAAGCAAGCCAGAGACACAATCGATATGCGATTGTGACTTATCGCATCGCAATATAACAAAGGGGTGATGCCAAGAGGACCGCGAGCCTTGCGACATGCGATAAAGGCCAGACCCAATAGGGATTATGAACGCGATTTAAATATATTTGAAGTTTGGTTTTTGTTGATTTCTTTGTATTTCCCCGTGTATTGATGTTTGGCCACATACAATGCGATATTGCAATATTGCGATAGAATGGTAGACCTGAAAGGTTTATAAATACGGCTTCATATAATTTGAGTTACGTGGTAAACGGTATTTCGGGCAGTAAGTGGTATTGGAGAGACTCCACCCGATCCCATACACTGGCTGACACATGGCATGCCACAAGAGAGAGAAAACCACTTTTTGGGTGGGTAATCTCTATGCACATAGGCCACCCGAAATGGCTGTCAACTGTGGGATTGGGAGATTATGGATCAACGGTGGATTTGCGATGGTGATCAAGCGCAGACCTGAAAGGATTATGGGGTGGACTTTATATCATTTGAAGTCTGACTTTGGCGTTTCGGTGGGGATTTCATGTGTTTTTAGTGTTTTCTTGGTATTTCTCTGTGTAAACAGAGAAGTGTAATTTAAGGGGATTTTCACCCACACCCAAGATCGTTCCATTTGTGAACAACTACCTATGTGCCTTAAGCGTTTTGCAATGAGTGTTTAATGCTTCGTAGGGAGATGAACGGACAAGGCCGAGAGGCTTAAAAACCACTCAATGGCAAAGACAGAGGGGAAGTAGTTGCTCAGAGACAGAGAGTTAGAGAAAACGTAGCTACGGATAGTTGATCAGAGGCACTAAGAGGGAGAGTCTGTGTACTCTTTAAACTCGAGGTTTTTGAGTGAAATCCCTATGTAATATCATTGTTGTTGTGTTATGGCTTTGCTTGAGCTCACACTTGTAATATTTTGCTCTTAAAGACATAATATAGAGGTCGACACTGAAAGCTGGACCAGGAGATGTAGCCAAGAAGTCTGGTGAACTCCTTGATTATTTGTTGCGTTGATGTGTGTGTCTATTATGTTTTCTAACTACTCATTGTCTATGATATTCACAATATTTTCGATACATTGCACTAAGTAATATAGGCATTCCTGCACATGATTCTGTAATACCTTAATATTGATTTAATATCTCATTTTCATATCACCAATACCATCTTAAAAATGAAATGAATTACACATCTCCCTACTAATAAGAAGTGAAAATATAATAATTTTTTTAATTTAAATTACTTTATTTTCTTTAATATGGACATTAAAGTATTATTATTGACTATTATTATTATTAAGTTTGCATATTAGTGCATCCTTCTTCTATCGGCACATATTCCTCATGAATAATTATTGGTATATATTCAAGAAAGTCACATACAACAAGTTAGAGACTGTGTTGAGTTATGAAAAGGATGTATGGGTGGCCCTATTGAAGCTTTTGAACAAAGATGAGCTAGTTGTGTCAACTGGTGGAAAAGGAGGACCCAGGGATTTGTGGATGAATTTTTCTTTCTACTAGTTAAAGATTTGTACTTGATTCTGTAAAAATTTGATTAGAGTTTTCCGTAGAAATTTACCTCTAGAGATTTTAGCCTTTCGAATTTAAAATCCTGAATTTTTTTTTAGAGTCTTAAAATTTCTAGAAATGAATAGAATAGTACATCCAGGAAAAATAACATTTCACATAAAATCAATTTATCCCATAATTTAATGTCTCCCATTTGAGTTTTCTTATTCCAGATAGATTTGAATTTCTATTGATCATAATTTCTACGTTTACTCGAATCCAATGGAACTTTGTTCACATAATTGAATTTTACCGAAATTATGAGTTTATCTAGGAATTAATGGGTTTCATCTCATATTTCAATGTCAGTTCAATTTGAATTTTGAATTTTCCCTCATGACCTCATGATTGGGGATGGATCATGGTCCTCTGAACCTAATGGTGATCACTAATTGCCGTCATTGAGGGGATTTAATAGAGGCATTATGAGCAAGCATAATGAGCATGCATTTAGCCATGGGTTCTATTCTTGGCTAGGATTCCCACATCTTCTATTCCTTCGGTGTATCTTTGCACCTTTAAGGGAGATTGCTAGTTTTATTTCTTCCTATTCTCCCTTTCCCCCAAGTTTTATTCTTCGTTTAATTGCCTTGGTTCTAACCTCAATTACCACCTGTCTCTGAATTAGTAGGATTTTCATATCTTTATTATATTTAGTAGTTTCTTTTTTATGCCAAGGGTGCTAAGTTAGTCGTGTCTTTCAAAAAAATCCCTTCGAGGTTCCAAGGGTGCCACACCTAATAGTTTATTTATGATGCCAAGGGTGCCAAGTTGATCGTGTCCTTTAAGAACATCCCTTAAAATTCCAAGGGTGCCACGTTGCTTTCCCTTCAAGCATCCAATGGCTACGAGAGGAAAATATAGGTCCAACGACAGAGACCGCTATCATCTCTCGTGTTTCCCTATATAGTGAGACTAATGGTGTTGGGGATTAAGGAATTCGCCTTGATGCATGTTCCATGGTGAAATCCTCGTGAGAGATGAACTTGCCCCCACGACATCGTGATATTCAAGGTGAAGGTGCCCCAAGCCTTCCAACCCAAGTCGCGGCAGGAGTTTTAGCAGGTGAAATCAAGGACATTGTCCCACCCCTCCCATGTAGTTCCATCCATTTCTACAATGCAATCACCCATGTGTGAGTCATTCAGCCAAGAAACTAACCTATGCATGCATCCACTAACGTGTCATTAGAGTTTATAGCAAGATTCAAACTGAACTTTATAATTTAAAAGAAAAATATTCATTTCCATCACCCTAGATGTCGCTAACTCATCACATGCAAGTGCCTATGGTGGTTTCCTGTCATACTTGATAATCATCAACAACAAAGTTTCTCAGTGTTAGTCATTGTCATAATAGCATCATCAACATGACCTAGTCATTCACATCGTTGTTCATTGTGAACCAAAACTAATATAAGTAGCCAACATAAGGAACACATGCATCACAACTATTATCATCATAACATCAGTAGGAACCATACACATCCATCAAAGCTATCATCATCGTAACATCATTAGAAAGCATACATATCCATCAAAGGTATCATCACCATAACATCAATAGAGAACACACATATCCATCAATGTTATCATCATCATAATATCAATAGAGAACATACATATCCATCAATGTTATCATCATCATAATATCAACTAGGAAACAAGCATAACCATCACATCCACTAATAGTAGAGTCAAGTGTCTGGATCCTCAACCTGAGGTCCTCAAAGAATAATGTGTGAGCATTAAGGCTAAATCAATGTTAATGTAATACCAATCTCAAACAACTAGAACATGCACTACACCTTCCTCAAACACCATAAGGGTGGTTAATCTTTCATCAAACACTTAGAAAAGTTTAGGTTAATATTTAACATATTAAGAAATAATAGATGCTTAAATAATTTGTTATGAATAATACCAAAAAATTTGATACATTTCATTTCCAAATTATATGATCATAAAAAGAACTTAATAAACAAAAATAAATAATTTAAATTATAAATTTAATTGACCAAAATTGATCTTAATGAATGGAAATTCATTAATCCCCATTAATAGGAAAAGATGGGCCATGCAACCCTTCCTAAAACAACATAAGGGTGGCCTTTAGAAAAGTTGAGATCAATATTTAACATATTAAGAAACAAGAGAGGCTTAAATAGATGATTAAATGATTTGTTTATGAATATATCAAAAAGATTTGAGAAATTTCATTTCCAAGTTATTTGATGATAAAAACAACTTAAAAAATAAAAATAATTGATTTAAGTTATAAATTTATGTGACCAAAATTGATCTGAATGGATGGTAATCATAATTATCACCATATATCAAAAAAATGTATTTTAAATGTTTTGAATTAAAATAAAGCCACTAGATTAATTATAAAATTTCACACATCTAATATTTTAATATTAAAATTTTCATCAATTAACTACATTTAATCCTTATCTCTTTTATATTAAATCATATACAAAATAATTCTAATATTTAAACTAAACTCATTAGTCAATGGGATTATGGTAATGTTATTCTTTAGTCAAAATTCAATTCTTCTAGGGGAGGCTGGAGTGGGATGCGTAATCTATCGCCCTGATGGACAAGTAGAAAAAATGTTTGCCTAGGGACTGGGATTAGCAACAAATAATTAGGCGGAGGAACTTAGACTTTGGCAAGGGCTCGAGCTAACAGAAGTAGAAGGAATTCATCAGTTAAATGTCTTTGGAGACTCTCTTATTACCATCCAAAAATGTGTTAACTGGTCACAAAACAAGGATTTAAATCTAAGGCCAACAATGTAAAGAATATATCTGATTTTGGATCAATTTGAAACTATAGATTTTTACCATATCAAGAGGGAGATTAATGTAGTGGTGGATGACCAAGATAATATGGAGCAAGGAAAAATAAGAGAGGATGAGACCACAATCAACACATGTCCTGTCCCATGAATAAACATAATCAGAATATCTCGATTTACAGGAG
>APFE030030281.1:74458-89441 GCA_000404065.3 Pinus taeda | reverse complement strand
ATGAGAGAATCTTCAGTTATCTGGAGTACACTAGTTGAGTGCATGCATGCATCAACTGACTAATAACTCACAATTAGTTCCTCAAACAGTTTGGAACTAATTTAATTGGACTTAACTCAATAAATTGAGATAACTAATTACAACTCAAATATAACTCAATCTTATCTCCTTAATTAATGGATAGTCTCCTTAATTTAAGGGATGACTGTTGCATGACTTCAGAAAGACTTCTAACTTGAATTTCTCCAACTAATTTTTTTTTTTTCCCCTAAATATGTCTAAAATCTATTACTGTAACAAAATGATACATGGAGGCACTGGCCTCTACAGTTCTTAGCCAAAGTTCATGGCATATTGCAACCAAAACAAAATGAAGACTACCCAGAAGAGGGAAACTAGTCCAGTCCAAAATAGATTTGCTACCCTCGCAGGGGAAACCATCATGTGAACTTAGTGTGATATTCTTTTGAAAACAGCTTCAAAACTAACTACTTTGCTCAAAAATGCAGAAATAAACCCATAGGACTGGGTGTCGGGAACCTGAAACCTGAAGAAACGTGTTGGTTTAGTTTTCATTTGGTGTTTATGGGTGTTCTTCAAGAATTAGGAACTTGTAAGCATCGAGGTCATCTTCTTCTTTTTGCATTTCGCCCGTGTCTTCCTTCTCACTCTTGTCGACCGTGGGGTGGTCCAGATTTTCTCAATTTTGCTCTGCTGCTATCATAATTGAGAGCAGAAGGCTCACCCTAAGTAGTGTCGTTCTTCTCCATTGCACTAGTGGGACATCCTTCAATGATGGAAGGCTCCTCTTGAAACGTAACTGTTATGGTGGCCTTGATAAGAGATCGATCTAGAGAGCATTGGTACATGAAGTGGGTTGTATAATTGGAATGTTGAGAGCTGGAAGGGAGAGCAATAACTGATGGTCAGGTTTGTAAAGGTTGGGAGCTAACAATGCGAGTGCGACCCCTGCCACTGTGTGTATCGGGATAATGAGCTGAGAAATGATTTAACGAGGGGGAGGAGGAGTCAGAGATAGTTGAGGGAAAAGAATGGAGCATTCTTCCTCTGCTGCTGCCCCTCCTGCAATGCATTCGCTGACGCAGTCGAGGCGTAATTTCATAGGGAGAAAGGGACTGATTGTGAAGAGTAGGCGCAAAGTATAAATGGTCACTTAGGGTGGCGTTATCAGAAGCGAGAGTCAAGTTACATAATAGGTTTTGCGAATAGTGGTTGCCCTTCCCGAACTCTGTACAATAGAGAATTTGGCATCTCCTGCCTGTTGTCGTGCGAGTGCTTGGCTCCATGACAGCCAGGGGGCACTTACATTTTAGAGGCAGAGGAGCATAAACAGACGAGGATGCGGTCCGAAGAGCACCTGAGGTCTCCATAATGAAGAGTCGAGGTGGGATGGCGGTGGTAAATTGGTGTGAGTGCAGCATTGAAGCGCATTTATGAAGGGTTGTAAGACATTTTTATGGCGCAGTGTGTGAGATTATGGGTGGCCGTGTGGCTACACCACTTGCTAGCCTGTATCTCCACCATTGCATCAACCATTGAAAACACCTGCATCCGGGAATTTCTCCAACTAATTAACTCAAGATGAATTAATTAATTATTTTTCAAGCAGCTAGTGAGACTAAATTCGAATTTTAATTCACAATTTTAATTCAAGGACAAATTAAAATTGGAATATTCTTGTTGCCACATTTCAACACATACAAAAGGAGGATTATTTGTGTATATGGGGAATGAAGGACGTGAAAAAGAGCTTACTATTTTTCTTAGCATAAGGAGAATCAAAGATTTGATGTTCCAACAAAGAAAGGGTTATTTAAATGTCACTCATCACAATAACATAAGACACATTTTAGCTAAAACAAAAATATATGGTTAACTGCATGCCATGCATGCATTCAACGGGGTGGTCTTAGTCAAAAATATTGATAGAGTTTACTCGTAATGAGGGATCCACGTAAAACTGTTTATAAGACTTAAATTTAGGAGGGATTAGTGTGAGATAAACTAACAAAGGGAAAATATAATAAAATACAAGCTGATACTGAATAGAAAATATGAATGGAGACCATATTTTTTAACATGTAAAGCCATAAATAATAACATGGGAATATGGAAGGAAAAAACATAATGAAAGTGGTTAACCCCAACAGAACCATGATGAATAAAAATGAAACAAGGCTACACTAGCTAAGTGCAGGTGTAGAACTTATCATGCCTTAAAATCAAACCTTAAATTGTTCTAAGATGAAATTGCATAGTTATGCCCATTGAACAAGTGTTCTCCGGTAGGAATCCAGAGATTTCTCGGAAATTCTTGGCATGCAAATGAAACTGGAACTTTCCCTTTTCTGTTTTCTCATGGAGTGGCTCGAGGGCCAACTTGAAATTCGTTGTCATGTGATGAATTTACTCCATGAATGATTAGTTTATTGACCACAATACCAACACTTGCCACATTCAACTGTATGCATGCCCTATTGTGTTGGGGTTTAGTCAACACTTAATGCACATGATGATTGGATCCATTACATGGAAATGCAAGGCTGATGTGGAAGGCATTACCCTCCCAATTCAAGATTCAACTACCAATCAAATGCTAATTGAAAAACTGACATGGAAGCCCATACTTGATTGCACATTTCAGGAAGCTTTGAATTAAATGCGGTTAATGAAAATGATTTCCCTGCATACGTCAAGATCTAGAAAATTATAGGGTTTTAATATCCCAATACTAGTAGATATACCACATGCAACATGTGGATGGTAGGTTGGAAAAATAAATCCAAATACTTTGAACCATATGAAAAATATGTTACATGTTTTGCGCATTATGAATCAATATATTGTGTATTATGTAACGGTCGAGTATAGTAACATGAACCTCAAATTGATATATTATAGTTTGGGTCATGCTCACAACTATTATTATAACATACTTTCCTAGGTTGGGGTGAGGGTATAGCCTCAAACATTTTTTATTTATTTTGAAAAAAAAAGCAATCCAAAACCCTTATATTGCATTGTGAAGTAACATGTAGGCTAATTTTCCTTTAAGAGAAGTGCAAACCATATGCATGAAACAACTAACCACCGAACTTTATTAGAAACACTTGAAATCACTTCTCGATCACATCATCAACACTATTTACTTTAGAGTGTAAGGAAAACAATGACGTGAATCTTGTATATATATTAAACTAGCAATTGCACTGAGAGGTTCAAATGAACATCTATAGGAGGAGTAGGGGAATATGGAAGGAAATAATAAAGCGAAATATATGGGAAATGAAATACAATGCAAAAGGTGTGGGATTTGGATGGAGAAGAGGGCGAAGATCAGGAGGAGATTGCATGGGATTTGGAATTGGTTAGTCACTGTTTATGTGTGAGTGTGTGTGTGTGTGTGTGTGTGTGTGTGTGTGTATTTGATAACTATTATTTTTTTTGCTAGATTTAGAGGGGGTTTGAACCTTGAATTTCATAGTTTATATAATACTTCATAAAAGGGTAGTTGCCAATTAACCCGTCTCTTTGAATTGACAAGCAACATTTTTTACGATCCTCAATTAATTTCATCATATGATTTCATTGTAGACATTTACGTTTTATTATAGAGTAGTATAATCCCTACTTACTTGAGTTGTAAATCTAATATAGTTATCAAACAATAAAAGAATGCACGTTGAAGGAAATATATATGTAATCTACAAGTATATTGTGACCATACATTACCTCACTTACCTTTTGTTCTGGTTACTACGAGAATTGATGCTCATTAAAGAGGTGCATATTAGTGATATATGATACATGATTGAATGTTAGAATTCACATCTGAAAACAAATCTAATATATTATTAGTGTGCATATGAATTTATTAGTTATGACTTCCACCTATTGCACCTTGTCACCATCTTGTATGAGCCAACTCACTCCCTAATTAGAGAATGTGTGTGAATAATTTTCAAACAAACTTTGAAAGGCTAATTTTATTCTTTCATGGGCATCAAAAGGCAGATAGAATTGCAAGGAGATGATTATTATTCCATAAAAATTAATAACCAACTCAAGATTGCAATTTGTGTAGGAAACTTCCTCTATTCGGAGCAGGTAACAAAGATAATGTATCTTCGTCATTCATGTTGCATGTGATACAAGGTTTAAATGAAAAAGGGCATTTCCAAAGCCCCAGGGGAAGAACCCACATGCCTTAGGAGCCCGAAATTGCATCATCTTCTTTCTCTTTGATCTCTCATTTCATGATGTATGGACTAAACTAGAATGCCAAAGGTTCCATGTTTTCTCTTCCCTTCTTAAAAGGCATAGTCAAGTCATGCATAAGAGACCTCCTAGAAGTTAATTGTGGTGATTCAAAACCTATGGCTTTGGAAAGAGGAAGAAACTGGTTGATCATAAAATTGTGAGTTTGTGGATCAACAAATTGACTTGATGATCTAAGATATTGATCCTCCATCTCACTCACGAAAATGACATTGCAGGTAATAGTGCAAGTTTTAGTTTGTGACAAAGTCTCTAATGCATCCAAGAAGTCATCACAGTCCATGTCCAAACCATCTTCATATGCATGATTTTGAGAGAAAGGAATGACTAAAAAATGCCTTTTTGAACAATGTTGTTAGATTTACCCTTTATACTTGAAGTGAATGCATGATAAGGGTTTGCGAAAATCTTTGAATCAAAATTTGGGTGGATACCATGGGGGATTTACTTAATGAACCTCTGACATATCACATGCGTTTGTGGCATACTGAACAATACCCTTAATTTGACTACATATTGAAAAATGCCTCAAAAAATCACATTATTTAATCCCCTATCAATACAAACCCAATATACCTTCCCAATTTAAAAACGCCCTACTTTCACTAGATATTGTAGGTATCCATTTTTTCATTAACATTTTTTACACCCTTTTATATTTTTTCATTAACTTTGAGCTCCATTTTTCATACCTACCAATATAAAAAACCTTTACTCCCCAATATATGCTCAATATATTATGTCATTTTTTCCTCAATATATATCCCCCAATATGAACAAGATATGGTATTTCTCCCCCAATGATGCCCCCATGGTGGCCACTTGACTGTTGAAACCCATTGCTATAGATTTTGTTTCCCTGCTCATTGTTTTTCTTGGGTTCAAAACAACATTAGATCCAAGTACTTTCAACACAACATTTGGTAAATATCAAAGCTTCACATATAAGAAATTCATAGATCTGACCCGTAAGTATTTCCTGTATAGGGAATGGTTTCACATTAAAAAAATCCATATCATCTTCTTTTGGTGTAAATCTTCCACAAAAAAGGGTCTTCCCTAAACAATATCCTTTGTAGCATAGGCGAGGACCTAGAATTCATTGAAATATTGGGATCTCATCTGTAGCAAAGCTTAACAATACAACCAAAACATAAAATACCCAACTCAAAACATAATATTTTATGCCTCTTAACATGAGACAATGTGAAACTTCGCTTGAAATGCAACAAATGGAATTAATTTTCCTAATTGATAAACAATTTATTAATTTTCTAATTAATATCGAATTAATCACACTGCAATTTCTTCACCAAATAAAATAAACACTGCGGAAATAAAAATCCTGAAAACTGATAAATGCTAGAACACGCACATAAAATATGACATAGTTGTTTTTGGATAATTATCCCTGGAAAACCCCAATGTGGGAAACCCAGTGCACAACTGAGGATTTTATTATTATGCAATAGTGAAATTTTGAGTACAATAAAATGACACCAAACTAGAGTTTTCTATCTGAGAGAAATACTGGCAAAATTTATTGAGGGAAACTACCCTCTTCTCCAAGCAATCTTGACAATTGACGCCCTCTAAAAGGCTAGTCGTCCAACCCCTGCGCAAAACCCTTTACGCTGCTCCTACATTGGCCTCCACATGTGTGGCCGAAAAACACTCTCAAAACAAGTTGTCATGTCTATTTCTTCTCTGGAAATGATCCTTATGGCCTTCTGGAAGACTTCCCAACCTATGGAAACTAAATCGAGCTTCCCCGCAGCTAAATAAAACTACTCTTGGGGCATTGTGTAGCCCTTGCACAACCTCCTAGAGAATAAACTCGTCCTCCTCTCCCATCTTGCCAAAACTATAATCCTCCTTTGGAATCATTGTCTTTTCCCCTCTATGTCCCTTTTGGATCAAACTCTATTCCTCTGCTTGACCTATGAAGCTGGATAGCTTAACCTACCAAGGAACTCACACTACTAGCTCTCACTCTATGTGTATCTCCATCTACCCATCAACCTCTTCTTATAATCTTTAGTTGGGACTCCAACGACCAATATTAAAACTTAATCGATGGTTGAGATCATATCCAAGTCAATCATGTGAGTTTCTAGAGAATTATCACATTTCTTATTTAATTACTATTAATTAACTAGCTTTACTAAGTGAGACTCAGGAAAAATTAAATGATGGTTAATTAATTTAATTGAGCTATATCTAGGTGGAATTTCCAGAAATGATTTCTGGGTTTTGCAGAACTCTTGTGTTTTAACCTCTCTAAAATTTTTTGAGATCAGAACACCATCCGATGCTACAAAAAACTAACAGTGATGAAGGTGTTCTCCAACTGTCTCCATAATATCCTCCATACACACTGCAAATGTTTGACAACTATAGTTGTCTATCATTGTCCACCAACCATTTCACTAACTCTAATTCATCTTCCACTAGTTGTAGCTAAACCATGCTACATTTATGTTGTTGCTGACACTGCATTATACTACCTGTACTACTACCATCTCTGCATCCACAGTGAAACACAACTAACACTCCCTCTCATTGATGTTGCTGCTACTACAACTATTACAATTGAGAAGCACCCAAATTAGTGAATCAATTGTGTCTCTATGATGCAACTATCTCCTAAGTCTTTGGCTGCTACTGGCCTGTGCAATTTCCACTAAGAATTATGTGTTGATGTTGACTTTGCAATGTGCCTCTTGCACTGTTATCAACAATGCTCTGTGTGTCGTGGCATCTGATTGCAACTACTCTGGAACTGACTACACCAACCGACATTAATCCTTTTGCAACTAAATATTGTGGGGCCATGTATCAAGGGTAATTATCCATGAGTAAACACCATCCGATGCTTGCCTTGATGGACCCTACCCAAATCTCTATGCAACTTTGGGACTAAAGCTCCATATCACCCCACCTTTATCCTAGAGGTATAGTTGCATACATTGCAAATTGTTCCTCCAATTTGGAGGAGACCTGATCTATATTTTAAGATGCTACTGCATGATCCTACTTCTCCTTCTTCCTTTAAGGACATTGAGTACTGTAATGTCCAAACTTGCCACACCTGAAGCACTTCATCTTGGACAAATCTTGCTTCTTTTTCTTCTCTCCCCGAGACCCTTGTCCTTGACTGGGACATTTTGCTTTCCCCTTTGATGCAAGGTCGACATTGTGTTCCCCCCTTCACACCTTTTGATATTCTATTATTGTTGTCATTGATGGATCTCTTTACTAGAGCTCACCTCATTTCCTCCTGTGAGGGCACATTCGGTCCCACCCAAGCAACATTTCTTGTCCCAAAATTCTTTGAAATGACATGGTTGAGGTCCAACCTCACCATTTCTATAGGTGGAGGCATATCTCCTACATCTACGAGCTCATCCTTGATATCATTAAGCCTGGTGAGAAAGGGGTTAATTCCTTCACCCTTCTGCATCCTAGCATTCCGCAACTTTTCTTTCAAAAACATCTTTTGTTGCTCGAAAGGATCCTGATATAACCCTACGAGAGCATCCCACATCTCCTTGGCCCTATTCTTGGTTACTATATGTAAGACTATATGATCTCTTGGCCATTTCCTTTCTAAAATTCGCTAGATGATGGTGGTCTATAGGTTTTGCCACAACGTTATCTGCATAAGTCTTTAGACCATGCTCATTTGAGAGAAAGGACATAATAGCCTTCTATATGATATAGTTGGATGCACCATCCAACCTGTCCTAATTTCTAAGCCTTGTTGTGGCCATTTTCTGCAAAAAATCAACATAGGGTAGAGATCTCCCTCTTTCACCTACTTGGTTGCTAGAACAATTCTTCACACACCATGGAGTGAAAAAAATTTCTGCTGTAACTGGAAAATTTGAATTTTTGAAGCTATAAACCCACTAAGAGAAACTTCCTCTATGTATGCACTTTCTCTTCCACTCGACACTGAATCTGCTCTAGCAAACTTCTGCAAACCCTTTGTGCCCAGACAAGAAATCTGCTCTGTGAAAATATTGAGTTGCTTCTCCATTCGCCTGCTAGAATCACTTCCCCAGACAAATCGAACTCTCCGACCACCTGCAACTGGAAAATTGAACCCTATACAACAATTTGCATTTCCTGGCTAGGAACTATCCAACCTTAGAAAATTTCATCTTGCTACTCCCTGTGAACAATGTAATTTTTCTCTTTCATCTCTGAGCCTCCTTTCAGTCAAATATGCTCTAGTACCATGTGAAAATTCCCTTGAAATGCAACAACTGGAATTAATTCTCTTAACTGATAAATAATTCTTTATTTTTTCCCTAGAAAAACTCAATGTAGGAAAACCAGCAACCACTGAGGGTTTTATTATTATGTAGCAGTGAAATTCCAAGTACAATAAAATGACGCCAAACTAGCATTTTATATCTAAGTGAAATACTGTCAAAATTTATTGATGCAAATTACCCTCCTCTTCAAGAAATCCTGACAATTGACTCCCTCTGAAACGTTAGTCATCCAATCCCTGCATAGAACCCTCTGCATTGCTCCTACACTAGCCTCCACACGTGTGGATGAAAAACCTTCTCAAAACAAGTGATCTTGCCTGTGACTACTTTGGAAAAAATCCTCATCGCCTTCTATAAGACTTATCGACCTCTAGCAACTAAATTGAACTTCCTGATAACTAAATCAAACTGCTCCTCTTTGAGGCACTACGTAGCCTCCTGGAGAATAAAATCGTCCTCCTCTCCTAACTCTTCAAAGATGGAATCCTCCTCTGGAATCACTATCTCTACCCCTTTGCATCCCTTCTAGATCAAAATCTCTTCCTATGCTTGACCTCTAAAGATGGATAGCTCGACCTGCCAAGGAACTCACACTATTGGATCTCACGCTATGTGTATCTCCATCTACCCATTGACCTCTTCTTATAATATCTATTTGGGACTCCAACGACCAAGATTAAAACTTAATCAATGTCTGAGTTCATCTCCAAGTCGATCCGTGTGACTTTCTAGAGATTTTTCACCTTTCTCAATTAATTACTATTAATTAACTAGTTTTCCTAAGTTAAACTTAGGAAAAATTTAAATGATGGTCAATTAATTTAATTGAGCTATCTCTAGGTGGAATTTCATAAATAATTTCTGGACTTTGGAGAACTCCTGTGTTTTAGCCTCTCCACAAATTTTCGAGACCAAAACACCATCTGATGCTACAAAAGACTAATAGACATGGGACTCAAAAACTTCCCAAAATCGTCGTACGTTGGGGTGTCTATCTTTTCAAATAACATACCATGTCGTGTCAATCTAGAGCACAAGAGAAGAAACTAAGTGTTTGGGGCAATCCATGGAATTTTAAGGGGACAAACAGTGCCAAAACTGTTTCAAAAGTCCTCCATGGAAAGTCTTCACACATAAATTGAAGAAACAACCTGAAAATCATTAATATTCTCAACAAAATAAAACTTTCAAGCCCATAGACAACAATAAAAATTCCCCCCTTATATTTCTCAAATGCCAAATTAAATTTGTGCATTTTATGAAGATTATTGGACCATTCAAAGCCACTTATGATGAAAATAACTCGCCTTGATCATTTTAAGTGCCCAAGCAATGTTTCCATTTTTCTAAAGATTAATGAGACTTACAAGAACACATATAATGAAGTACACTGCTTTTCAAAATTTCTCAATGCCCAAACAACATTTTTTCCTTTATCTAAATATTAATGGAACTTTCAAGCCCACATATAGCGAAAAACATTCCATGAGAGATTTCCTTCAGAGCATAGACAAAAAAATTAACATTCTAAGTAGGTTATCTATATTATTTTTTAGAATAGGCATAAACTATCCAGATGCCCTTTAAAATACCAATTTTCAAGAGGATCTAGAAACATTGACTATTAAATGTCAAAATACTTTAAACGTTCATACAATAATGGCATTAATAGTCTTGAAGTAGAGAGCTACAAAATTTATTGTCTTCACTATGCTTCAACTGCTCACTTCATTGAAACGAATAATGATTATCATGATTAGTAATCTCCCACCTTTAAAAATAATTTTTTGCTAGCTTTTGAAACCAACCTCGCTATTTTTCCTCGTGTATGAATTTTTTCCACACCCTTAAAGGAAAAAACACAAAAAAAACAAGAAAAGGCACATATGTAGGACTCCCTAATACAAAAACATGCTTGGTAGAAACACTAATCTCAAGCACCCATATACAAAAAGATCTGAAAAGGAAAATAGTAACTACTTGTAATACTTGTGGTATGTTCTCTTGAGGATGTTAGTCATGGCTTTGACAATAGCCACCTCTCGTCTTAATCTCCAATTCATTGAAAAGGATGAATTTTAATTGTTGTTTGTTAAATGCAAAAACTCCTTTGAGACCCCATAAACCATGTGCCTTAGGCTCCTTTCAATCCCAACCATCATGAGCTTTGCATTCCCATGCCAGTCCTTGAGATAATAATGGACCACTTTGCTACCATAGTCATTCGATACATACTCCTCTTGTCATCCCACAAAATGCTTGCTTATGGGGTGTACCATGATCGAAAAACTTTGGAATTTTTTCAAGGCCATGAGTATTAGGAATCAATGAGGGCATAAATACAAATGGGAAAACTATATATCAATGTGAGCATAAGAAATCACCAGTTGGGTATCAGAATATATAAATTTTAAAGGTGGGAGCATCTGTGAAGGGCACTGAATGGTCCAATCCTTCAAAAATAAAATGAAAGCTCAGAAGGCATTATAGAGCTTCGCTGAGTTTAAACCTTGGTGTTATGGCACCCAATGGATTAATATAGCGAACTCGTGAATGAAATCTGGAACAAACCCAAGAAAAACATGCGCCCTGCTCATTATTTTTTCTTAGGTTCGGAACCCAAGAAACCTTTTGATGACAAAATTTGTAAGTATTATACCAACCACGCTCAAGTGACAGAGGCAGAGACATGGATGGTGGCAGTGATGGAGACAGAAGTGGAGGTGATTGACAATGCCCCACCAATTTTGAAGTCGAGGTAGACATTAAAGATCCGTTGAGGGGATGCGAACTCATGACTCCTTCCAAAGCTTGTCAAAGTGATGATCTGTCAAATTTGTTTCTAATGCTAACAAAGAATAGTTCTTCAAAGCAGAGGAAACATGCAATGGCATACTGCTTTTGTTGCTGGGTAATTAAAGACCCGACAACAGGGGAAGTTGTTACAAAGTATGAGAAAAGAAACAAACTCTTTGCTTATAGCTCCACCCATCTTTACAAGGTTGGGTTCAATATCAAGTAGGATGAAACCAAAATTCAAAGACACCATGAGAAAACTTGCAGGAATCCCTGCGGAGACAGGTTCCCTTAATGAAATATGGACAAGCAGTTCTAGAATAATGAAAGCATCAAGGATCGTGTCTTCCTGCCTTCTCAACCACGCGAATGAAAGGGCACTTAGTTCATGAAGGTTGCACAACATCACCTGTTGTGGAAGCCCATGGAGGTTAGCATTAACTTCAAACCTAAATTCAACGTGTAGGAATTTACAAGGTAAGTTCCTCATATAGAACACCAAAGGACACCACTCACAAATAGATCACAGACCAATACACTAGTATTCTTGACGTTGTTAAAACCCTCAAAGAGGGAAACTATCCACGACCTGAGCCAACACGGCCACTTCAGGCAATTTATTAATAAAAGAAAGAAAATTTACATAAGCTTTTCTCATGAACGGTCACTCTACAAATGACCCTCCATGCACTTTAAATAGATATCATGGACCAATCAGGTGTTAAGCCATGGATCAAGTGTTGGTAATATCGAGGAGAGAATGAACCATCAGATCACTTCATGTCTATAACATATCGTGACCATCGGATTGTAAGTTACAAATGTACATAGTAAAGAAACACACTTTACCTATCTCTACACTAGACCAAGTTATACTTAACTATTTCCTATGTGTCGGAATATCCTAACATCCCCCCTTAAGAAAAACTTGGTATAGGATTGAAGGATGTACAAATATGACACAATAGGAGAAGGAAGGAGGCATTGGACCCTATCCCCCCTTAGTGACAACTTCCTAAACTCCAACCATAAATTGAAGTTTAGTAAACTTCGCCTCTGTGAGAGCCTTTGTAAAGATGTCTGCAATTTCAACATCGGTTGAACAATATTGCACTTCAAGAACATGGTCATGAATGAGCTTTCGGATGAAGTGCATGTGTAGTTCAATGTGTTTGTTGCGCTGATGTTGGAGTAGATCTTTGCATAGTTGAATGGCACTTTTATTATCACACCAAAGTGGAGCCAGATGCTGCTGCTGAAAGCCAAACTCTGATAGGATCTGATGAAGCCACAAGGCTTCCTTACTAGCTTCTACGGTGCCACAATACTTTGCTTCTACTGAAGAGAGAGAAATGGCACTTTTTTTCTTGCAAGCCCATGTAATAGGTCCAAAACCAAGAGTGAAGACATAACCTACAGTAGATTTCCGATCATCAGGGTCACTAGCCCAATCGAAATCAGTGAAACGAACCAATAGAGGAGATGCTTATTCACTGTAATGAATCCCAAAATGAACTGTACCTCGAACATAACGAAGTATTCTTTTAGCTGCTTTCTAATGAATTTCATGTGGGTTTTATATAAACCGAGAAATAAGGCGAACAGTAAAGGAAAGGTTAGGACATGTATGGGTCATATACAAAATTTTTCCTACAAGCTGACGGTATAAGGTAGCATCAACTTCAGGGGAAGTAAAAGTGACTGAAAGTTTGGCTCCATAATGAAAGGGAGAAGGGGTTGGCTTACAGTCTTCCATGTGAAAGTGGCGTAGAAGATCACAGGCATACTTGGACTGGGAAAGGTAAATACCTTCCTTGGATTGCAAGACTTGATGACCAAGAAAATAATGCAAGTGTCCTAAGTCTGTCATTTCAAACTTCTTTTTAAGGATGGACTTCACATGGTTTATAAAGTTGGGATCACTACTAGTAAGGATAAAATCATCAACATAAAGAACAAGAATGATAAGAGACTTACCCACTTTCTTGGTGTAGATAGTATTGTTAGAATGACACCTAGAAAAGCTAGTATCTAAAGGAAAGCTATCCATTTTGGCATACCAATCTCGAGGGGCTTGCTTGAGACCACAAAGGGATTTATTAAGCCAACATACAAGGCTGGAGTCTGTTTGTATAAAGCCAGTAGGTTGTTCCATATATATTTCTTAATGCAAGTCCCCATGCAAGAAGATAGATTTAACATCCATCTGATAGACTTCCCATTTGAAAGAGGAAGCAAGGGAAAGAACAAGGCAGATAGAGTTCATTTTGGCAACATGGGAAAAGGTTTAAGTATAGTCAATGCCTTCAACTTGTGGAAAACCCTTAGCAACAAGACAAGCTTTATGTTTATCAACTTTTTCATCTGGTCCATACTTGGTTTTGTAAACCCATTTGCATATAACAAGTTTTTGTCCATTTGGAAGAGGAACAAGATCCCATGTATTATTTGCCAATAATGAATGATATTCTTCATTCATAGCTGTGTCCCAATCTGGATAGCCTGAATCTTCTGCAAAGGTGTCAGGATCATAATTCGCTAAAGCTTGAGCCAATAAAGAAGAGGCTCTATCAAACTGAGAATGTGTACATTGCTGATTTGTAGGATCACCCGCAAGAGCACTTGCTGCAACCCGAGTAGCATAGACCCATTTTCGAAGCTGAGGAGCTGAAGGAGGATCCTGAGAAGGTGGGGGAGGATTGTCATCCTCGCTATCATCATCTGAAGAAGAAATATTTTTAGAAGTAGAAGGGATAGATAGGGGTGGCACATCCGCTGAGCTAGGCTCATAGGCCGATATATTTTCAGCAAATTTACATCTCTTCTAATGATAACATTTTTGGACTTAAGTGGAATAAGTATATATCCTTTGACATCTTCAGAATATCCAAAAAAAATACATTTTTCACTTTTAGGTTCTAAAAGTTTATGTTTCTCATCTGGAATATGGGCCCATGCTTCACTGCCAAAAACATGAAAGTGACTTACATCTGGTTTAATTGAGCTCCATGCTCCTTCTAGAGTGATATTCTTTAAAACCTTAGTAGGAGTGCGATTTACTATGTAATTTTCACAGTTAATTACTTCTGCCCAAAATTGAGACTAAGTCCTTTAGATTGAAGCATACAATTAGCCATTTCCTTTAAGGTGTGATTCTTCCTTTCAGCTACACCATTTTGTTGTGGAGTATATGGATTATGTTGCATTTGAATTCCATTCTCAGTGCAAAAGTTGATGAATTTGTTGTTAACATATTCTCCACCATTATCAGATCTTAGCTTAAGGATTTGATGTCGAGATTGTTTTTCAACAAAGGCCTTAAAGGCCAAGAACATGTTAAATACTTCACTATTGAGTTTTAAGAAGTATAACCAAGTGCATCTGGAGAAATCATCAATGAAAGTTAAGTAATACTTGTAGCCAAAGAATGAAACAACTGGAAGTGGACCACATAAATCACTATGCACAAGCTGTAAAGGGGCTGTGGCGTGCCAAGAGGCACGTTTTTCAAAATTATCCTGATGATATTTTCCGAGTACACATCCAAAACAAACACCATCTCTGCAAGATACCATAGGAAGACCTGTCACCATATTTTCTTTACA
>APFE030030281.1:7637-61593 GCA_000404065.3 Pinus taeda | reverse complement strand
AGAATATTGTTGCTTTATCCACTACTGAAGCAGAATACATTGCTGCTTCTCATGCTTGCAAAGAAGCGATTTGGTTGAAAGGTTTGTTTGGTGAATTTGGTAGGTTGGAGGACATCATCAAGTTATTTTATGACAGTCAAAGTGCAATACATTTGGCTAAGAATCCGCCTATCATAGTAAATCAAAGCATATACCGATCAAGTACCATTTTGTAAGACAGGTTATCACTGAAAGGGGAGTCTCTCTGGAAAAGGTGCATACAAAGGAGAACTGTGCAGACATGTTCACGAAACCAGTTTTGTTGGAGAAGCTACGCTGGTGTTTGGCTTCTCTTGGCTTGCAGAAAAGATAAAATAATAATAACAGGGCATCAGGCGAATTGTTGTCAAGGTGGAGATTGTTGAGATTTTCTGTTTGGAATAAGATAGGAAAAATCTCAGCTGATGACAACAATAGAAATTCAGTTCCTAGATTAGCTCCAGGTTGTTGGGAGGGAGTTAATGCCTCCTATATCTGATGTGAGTGAGTTAACGAGGCTGTTAGATTCTCTATGCTATATAACAGGCAATCATTCGGATGTTTGCTAAGAGTGTGAGAGTTTTGTGAGGATTTCTTGATGTAATCTCCTGTTTTGATTAATAAATTCCTGATGCCTATGTTTGGTGGACGTAGCCCAGATTGGTTGGGTGAACCACGTTAAAAGCTGTGTTTACTGTGCATGATTAATTCTGCTGTGTTATTTGTTGTTTAATTTAGCTGTACATCACTCCAACACATACATCATAGGGGAAGACCTAATTTTCCAAAACACTATTTACAATTATGGTTAAAGGCCTCATACGCTTTGCTAATAGAGGACTAAAATCTCTTGTTTCTTCTTCTCCGCCATATTTATAACAAATAGATTTAAAGATGGTCCATTACTTGGGAACCCAATCATTTCATCTTCCAATTGAATAATAAGTGTAAATATGACATTGAGTTTTATTGGCATTATAAAATAATATTTAACTCACAATAATTGCAAAACTCTTATAAGCAAAATATATGAAAAATTGAGAATACTAATCCATACAAAAGAGCGTTGCGTGGAATATGAGAGTATATGGATAAATTCAACAACATTGTATACACATGTCATGTTATGAATTTTCCAAATTACACTAGAGTTACCCACAATGAATCCACAAAATCAATGCTATCACTACCATCACCAATTTTACTAAAATGCACACCCAAGCTTTCTTACGCATCTAAACTTAGTTTTTCAAATTGTTTAGTGTTCCCCATGATATACTTGACCTTTTTATAGTAAGTTATATTTGTGATCCCAATAATAAAGGTTGTTACTATAGAAAAGCAAGAAGTTGACTCTCGTGTCAAAGATGTTGAAATAAGCCTCACATGTGACATTTTTCAATGCAAGTAAATCATATCAAAATGATTGCTTGAGGAAAAGAGGGTATCAATTTGGAGTATCCTAGACTATACAAACAAAAATCTTTAGATGGTGTTAACATGCCCCATGAAAACCTTATAAGCCTTTAAAAATGACAATTTCTTGTTTCTAACACTTTTAGAAATATTGGAGAAATGCACACTAAAATAAAATTATCCACAATGGGTGAGTTTTGATTTATAAAAATAAATTATTACCTTATAATCTACTCATTACAGAGGACTAAAATAAAAAACATATTTAATCATCTACACAAATAATCTTGGTTTTTGCAAGATCATTGTCTAAATGAAAGATCTCTTGCATCACACGCAAATTATCTCATCATAAAAATGATTCCTTGTACGTTTCTAGAAATGTTTGTCTCCGTTTATGTATTATTTCACTACATCATAAGAATCAAGCTACCTCAACTATTTTCCTGACTCATAGAGTATCCATTTCACTTTCGTGTAAATGATATTATGTTTTGGAATTTACATAAAACTAGCACAACCATATAAATTAAATAGGGACATCAATCCATAATCAATATCAAAGAACTCACTTTATAATACATCTCACATTGTTAAAAATTAAAAAACCATAAAACAAACTAAATTATAGCTTTAACTTAATTTTCTTCTATTATTAGTATTATTAATGAGAATTAATATATAAATTAAACATATATACATTTAAAAAAAAACATGGAACAATACCATTGATCATTACTATGAGTTATGAATACCACATGCCCAAAAAACCATAACTCATTTTGTATGAGACTTGTTCATATGCCATTTTTTTAATTAATCAATTTAATTAAAAGAGAAAAAAATGCATAACTACTTTGGAGATAAATCTCAATTTTTAATTTACTAAACTAATGCAACAACTCTAGTGAAAATTCTATGTAATAAAAGTTAATAAAGGAAAAATAATAATCATGGTTGATGGGACACTTATTCCAAGCTGAAGTTGGGCAAGACATCCTAGTGTGGGTGTTCATTTGGTTTATTATGGCTTAAGGAAATTAGCAAAGGCAATGGCTAAGGCTTTGGAAAGGAAAAATGGCATTTTGGCACATCTATTTATGAAAATAAAGGAAATTACGAGAAAATGGAGGTGAAAGGTCACAAGTTGCATGTGAGGAGGAAATTGAAGGAAAATAATAGAAAATGAAGAAAATAGAAGCCTCATTCATAAAAAGGATTTTGAGGATCAGTGGGTAACCTTTTGTCAGTTCAGTTTTGGAGCTATCTAATTATTCTCTCTCTCTCATACTCTTGGAGACTTAGAGTTTTCTTGGAGCACTCTTGGAGGGTGTGGCATACTTGGATTTTTGGAGAAAGAATACAAAGGAAGAGAAGGAAAGAGCAAGAGGACATCGAGATCAACAACTACAATGGGGTTTGCTTGCAAGTACCGAGCTGCATGCATGTTTTCCTCACTAGTTTTGACATGCATGGCATATGCATGTGGTTTGTTGGTTGTGATCTATCATTGACATGGAGGAAGGATATGATTGAAAATGGATTTCCTAGCCTTTCCATCTCCTGAATAGCCATGGAGATTGTGGGTTCATTTTCATTGTATTTTTTTGATTGGTTCTCATGTTTCCTTAGCTTGGGTTGAGTTATTAGTCTTGGAGCCTTGGTTGGACAAACGCTCTGGAGCCTTGTAACAACTTGGGTTGAGTTACTAGTCCCATAGCCTTGGTTGGAAAAACGCTCTGGAGCCCTTGGTAGGTTGAGTTACTAGTCTTGGAGCCTTGGTTGGACAACGCTCTAGATATTGGTAAAAGTTGTGGATTGCGTTACTAGCCTTGGAGCCTTGATTAGACAAACTCTTTGAAGCCATGGAAGGATTGGATAGAGACCAATATGATGATGGTTTTGTGTTGTCCGACGTGAGGTGGAATAACCATTGATGGATTGAGGTGGATGGCCTATGGAATCCCTAGATGGTTTTGGATTGATGTGTTCTATGTGATCCCACATTCATGCTTGGAATATGGCACGAGGGAGAATGGATGAAGAGAGATTTGGCTTAGCCATTTTACGGTTATGTGGAATGTGGAAGTCCCATCCTAGGTTTGGATTTTGCATCATCAATATGAGGTTTTTCTCCTTGTATTTATATGAGTATTATACTGGATTATATGTGGTTTATATGGCTATGATTTCATTAGTATTTCTGCTGCTATTATGTTGGTTATATATATGTTTTATTACAATGGCTATGTATGGCTCTCATAATGTTTCTATTGGTAAATGAATGAATAATGTATCTATGACCTAATAGATGAAATGGCAATTAATATGTTGAGGCATCGATGTCTCTTAGTGATTCTCAACTAAGTATGAGACTCCTATGCTCAGATCTGTTATTTACACCTGTAGATTACATAATCGCAATATGTCATGGCTAGTAGGGGTCCAATCAAGTGATTACATTTATACTGTCATTTCCTTGTTATTTTACTGTTCTAAAGTTGTGATTCCATTCTGGGTAATGAATTGGGCTCTGGGCCTAAAAAAGTGGGTTAAATCTCGTGGACGTTGGCACAACACTGTGCAAAAGAGTCCCTGGATATTGGCTTGCAAGCCTATGAGAGTGTCCAAAGGTCAAGTGGTCCAAAAGCTCAGTAAGACCTAGGGGCTGGTTGGGAGAAAGGTTGGATTAATTCCTGAGGGTGCTAATGCTGATGTTGAATGCTTTTATGGCATGTTTCCATCAGTTCCACTTATTTAACGTGACTAAGGAGGTCGAATCATATCATAATGGCCTCTTGTTGCATGTTTACCTCAACTAGCCTGTTGCTTGGATAGATGTGGGAGGAAGGTGTTACAGAGCGGTATCAGAGCATGGTTCACCCCTTGGATGGGATGGGTTGTGTGTTGGCCATGCATGCATGTCAATTGCATGTGTGTCTCTGACACTTGCATTCCATGTGCTTGTTGCATTTGCATGATGTTGAACATGGTTGTAGTGATTTCGTCATGTGGAAGTTGATGTTTTTATTGTGGAGTGCATCATTGTGAGTGTATGACTGGTTACACATTGTTATATGTCGCTTACATGTATCATTTTGTACATTTTGTTACATTCTTGTATGTTTGGTTACATTCTTGTATGCTTGGTTGCATGTATCCTTCTTGTAGGCTTGGTTACAAGTATCGTTCGTTTATGCTTGATTATATGTGTTTATGCGTGTGTGTGGTTGGTTACGCATTGCTTATGCATATTCATGTTTGCATGTGGTCAATTGTACAATGATGTGATGATTGTTGTCATGCATGAGGTCATATTATGTGTTGTTGTTAAGGTCATGTATTGATAACTAGACCCTAGCTAGAATGATGGTTGCATGGTTATATGCTTATGTGTTATGTTTCTATATGCTGTCATGATTATGTTATACATTTATCATGCTGATTTGTTGATCTTGCAGACAAGGCATCCTCCCGAGCTATACTAAAGTATGCTGGTTTATTGCGATTTGGTTTCGCTAACATGATATACCTTACAGGAAGAAATATCAAATGGCTAGCAAGATGGTTGACTATAAAGACTCTTCCTATGAATCAAATGATAAGTATGGTGTTGGGAACTCTTCCAATTTGGAAGATACACTGAGAAGCTTAAATGAAGAAATAAGGAGTTGGAAGGAAGATAATGACAAAATCATACAGGCATAGGAGAAGCTAGCAGAGGTAAATGCAGTGATACTTCAGAACTTGTCATATTTGCAGTGACAGGGGCAACTTCAGATCATCATGAGCAGGAGGAAAAAACTAATGGGGCATATGGTAGTAGGTCGCATGGTGCTCACAGGTCATATAATTATGACACGGTCAAAGATGGCAGATTGTTAGACACTCCAGATAGGAGAAGGGATAAACACATGTAGCATTCTAGTTCTAGTTTTGACAAGCATGATGATCGATATCGTTATCATCCATACATGAGGAGTGATAGGGGATACTTGACAGATGAGTTTAAGAAAGTAAAGGGACCTAATTTTAATGGAGAGATGAAGAAATCGCAGGATGCATAGGCACGGTTGCTTCATTTGAATAAGTTCTTCAGGTTATATGATTATTCAGAGAACATGAAAGCCAGAGTAGCTACATTCAGTCTCAAAAGGTAAAGCAAAAAATTTGGTGGGAAGATGTGAAGAATGTCATATGTATTCATGAGGAAGACTTGACTTGGAGTGAGTTTGAGTGGCTATTCAAGAATAATTACCTATTAGAGAGAAACTTTGATGACAAGATAAAATAATTCTATGAGCTAAAGATGGGATCTATGACAGATGATGAGTACACTAGCAAGTTCTTGGAGCTATTGAGGTATGTGCCTTACCTCAAGGAGGAGAAGGCCAAGATTTAGAGATTCACTAGTGGGTTACCAATGGCATCCAAAGATAGGATTGAGTTCGATAAGCCTAGATCATTAGGAGGCCATTTGAAAGCTAAAGCATTGCTACGAACAATCGAAGTGCAAGTTTAGAACTAAGCCAAACTGGAAAGACAATGCAAAGAACAAAGGAAAATGGGACAATAAGCGAGTAAGACCACATGATTTAGGTAATAAAGAGAATTTTGCACCATCTAAGATGTTCAATGCATCAGATAGAGTATAGGGACATTGATCTAAGGAGCATAATAAGGAACTAGTGTGGTGTTGTAATTGTGGAGGGGGTCATCAAAGGAGAGACTGTCCACTGTATCGGGGTGGTAGGCCTTAGATATATAGTGCACATGATGCACAAAATGTTGGGGATGTTGGTCAGAATGTTCCTCGTATTTATAAAGCATTGGATAACAAATAGGCATACTATCAGGTATCTATCATTGAGATGGACGGTAAGATTTTTGATCAAGTTATTTCTATTTTGATTGATCCTGGATCTAATTATAGCTATGTTAGTCCTTACTTGGTGGATAAGTGTGGTTTGAGTAAGGAATTGCACGAAGAATCTTGGTTAGTGCAGTTGGCTACAGGTACAAAGAAGTGAGTTCATCATCAGGTAAGATCTTATGTATTTGATTTGAATTGTATGCCTACCGCAACACATTCGAATGTATTACCGTTGGGATCATACAATATGTTGTTGGGAATGGATTGGTTGTATCTTCATGGAATCAAGGTGGATTTTTATGACAAATGTATTGAGTTCTTGGATGACAATGAGGAACAAAGAGCCTTACAGGGTAAGAACAAAGCCACATCGGTTAGGATGGTAATGTCTATGCAAGAAAATCACAGTCGCAAAACAGGGTGTGTGTTATTTGCGGTACACATTTCTAGTGATAAGGGTAAGGAAGTTGAGGATGCAAATGTTTTGAACAGGTACCTAGTTTTAATACAATAGTTCAAGGATGTATTTCATGAGGATATTTCAGAATTTCCACCTCACAGGGAGGTATACTTTTCCATTGAGTTGGTTCTAGGGGAAGCTTCAACATCAAAAGCACCTTATAGGATGAGCACACCTAAGTTGGTTGAGTTGAAGCTACAGTTGAAGGAAATGTTGGAAAAGCGATACATTGGGCCAAGTGTATCACCACGGAGCGCACCAATGTTGTTTGTGAAGAAGAAAGATGGTACTCCCAGATTGTGCATTGACTATAGGTAGTTGAACAAAGTGACCATCAAGAAAAAGTATCTGTTACCAAGGGTTGATGACTTGTTCAATCAGTTGAAGGGAGCAGCAGTGTTCTCGAAGATTTATCTGAGATCCGGATATCACCAGGCATGCATCAAAGAAGAGGACATTTACAAGACGACTTTCCAGACTAGGTATGGGAATTATGAGTTTGTTGTAGTTCCATTTGATTTGACTAATGCTCCAACTACATTTATGTGCTTAATGAATAGTGTGTTGCATCCGTATTTGGATAAGTTTGTTATTGTGTTCATTAATGACATATTGGCATATTCTAAAAATGAGGAAGAGCATGCCGAGAATTTACCACCAGTGTTGAGATTGTTGAGAGAGCATTAGTTGTATGCTAATCTCAACAAGTGTAGTTTCATTCAAACTGAGGTACACTACTTGGGACATGTTGTCTCCAAGAAGGGAATTGCAGTAGATCCATAAAAGATAAGAGCCATCATGGAGTGGGTGGCTCCCAGGAATGTAGATGAGGTGAGATCTTTCATGCAGTTGGTAAAATATTATAGGAGGTTCATCAGGAACTTCTCATAGATTTCTTATCCTATCACATCATTGTAGTGAACGGGTAATAAGTTTGAATGAACAAAGGAGTGTGAGGTTAGTGTTGAGATTCTCAAGTAGTTGTTGAGACATGCATCAATGTTAAAGATTGCAGATCTGGACAAAGAGTTTGTAGTATGCACAGATGCTTGCAAGAAAGGACTTGGTGGAGTCCTTATGGAGGATGAACAAGTGGTATGCTATAAGTCGTGAAAATTGAATGAGCATGAGAAGAACTACTCGATGCATGATCTTGAGCTGGAAATGATTATACATGCATTGAAGATGTGGAGACACTAACATATGGGCAGGAGGTTTACATTGATGATTGATCACAATGGTTTGTGGTATCTATTTAACCAATCGAATCTGAATGGTAGGCAGGCTCGATGGTTGGCTACGATTAGTGAGTTTGATTTTGAGATCAGATATATCAAAGGTAAAGAGAACAAAGTGGAAAATGCTCTTAGCAAACGAATACAAGTAAATCACTTAGCAACTTTGAGCTCCTATGGGACAGGCTTACAGGATAGGATTGTATAGGTAGGTCAGGAGGGTGTCAGATATATGGAGATTATGAATAGGTTGTAGCAGAGTACTGGTACATGTATAGGTGGTAGTACAGGTACAAGTACATGTGATAAAATAGGTACAAGTATAGGTATAGGTGCAGGTGCACAAGATCTAGATTCTTTCCTTACAACGGATGGATTGGTTAGATTTAGAGACAAGATATATGTGCTAGACAATAGTAAGATCAAGAAGGTGATCTTGAGGAGTTTCATGAAACCATATTCAGGTCACCCAGGCTATCATAAGACATTGACTGCAGTGAAGACATTTTATTATTGGCCAAACTTGAAGATTGATGTAGTAGAGTTTGTGGCTAGGTGTTTTGATTGTCAGCATGTGAAGGTAGAGTGTAAATATACAGGTGGACTATTACAATTGCGATCCCAGAGTGGAAATGGGAAGTCATTTCCATGGACTTCATCAAAGGGTTTCCGAGGACATTGAGATAACATGATTCAATCATGGTTATTATGGATAGGTTTACAAATGTTGCACATTTCATTCCAATGAAGTCTACATTCTCAACTAGTGATGTAGCACAGGTATTCATCAGAGACATGGTTAGATCACATGGTGTTATGAAGAATATTGTGTTAGGCAAGGATATGAAGTTCACTTCCAAATTTTGGAAGGAGTTGTTTGTAGGTTTGGGAACAGAGTTGGCCTCCAATACAACTTATCATCTGCAGACAAATCGATAGATAGAGAGTGTCAAAAGGATATCGGAGGACATGTTGAGGATGTATGTGATGCATCAATAATGGAAGTGGGAAGCGTATCTTCCATTGGTAGATTTTACTTACAACAATGGGTATCAGGAATCTCTGAGGATGAGTCTATTTGAGGCATTGTATGAGCGAAGTTGCAATTCTCCTATTAGTTGCAATGATTCGGTTAACATAGTGCTGATTGGACCAGACATGTTGGCAAACATGGCACAGGAAATGCAGGTGATCAAGAAAAATCCAATGGCAGCACAGGATAGGCAGAAGAGCTATGCATATCAGAACACATTTTTCAAGGAGTTCCAAGTTGGGGAACATGTGTACTTGTGCATCAAGTCGAAGAAGAGCTCCTTAAGGATTAGATCATGTACCAAGCTAGCACCACGATTTTGTGGACCCTTCAGTATCATTGATAGGATTGGGCAAGTAGCTTATCGACTTGCACTGCCTCTGATAGTGAAAGTCCATGATGCTTTCCATGTGTCATTTCTTAAGAAGTATGTTAAAGATGTTGATCATATGATTGACTGGTCTGTATTGTAGGTCAAACCAGATGGAGAATTCCAGCTGGAGTCTCAGTGTATATTGCAAAAAAAGGTGCTCATGCTCCAGAACCGAGCAATCGAGCAAGTTAAAGTGCAATGGAATCACTTTGGGCCCGATGAAGCTACATGGGAGATGGCAAACCAAATGCGGGCTATGTATCCTTCCTTGTTTTCCGATTGAGGCAAAGCAGTTTATATGTTTTGGTGATGTTTGGTATATGTACATATGTATATGGATGTAAATACCGCCACAATCTATCTTATAAAGTTCTAATAATTGGTATGGGTGTCATGTCATTATGATGTTATGTTGTTATGCTTTCATGTTGGTTTTCTTCTTAGCAGGTTGATCATTGTAAATACTGCATCGAACTAAGTTATAAATATCCATTGACAATATAATTTTCTTACATAAGTTTTGTGGTTATATGTGTTGTTGAACACCGAGGACAGTGTTCGCCCAGGGGGGGGGGGTTCTATAACAACCATGGTGAAAATTCCATGTAATAAAAGTTAATAAAGGAAAAATAATAGCCACAATTGATGGGACACTTATTCCAAGCTGAATGTTGGGCAAGGCATCCCAATGTGGGTGTTCATTTGATTTATTATGGCTAAGGAAATTGGTAAAGGTAACGACTAAGGATTTGGAAAGGAAAAATGGAATTTTGGCACATTTATTTATCAAAATAAAGGAAATTAGGAGAAAAGGGAGGTGAAAGGTCACAGGTTGCATGTGAGAAGGAAATTGAAGGAAAATAATAGAAAATGCAGAAAATAGAGGCCTCATTCATAAAAAAGGTTTTGAGGATCAGTTGGTAACCTTTTGTCAATTCATTTTTGGAGATTTCTCATTGTTCTCTCTCTCTCTCATACTCTTGGAGACTTAGATTTTTCTTGGAGCACTCTTGGAGGGTGTGGCATACTTGGATTTTTGGACAAAGAAGGCAAAGGAAGAGCATGAAAGTGCAAGAAGAAATTTGGATTAGCAGCTACAACGAGATTTTCTTGTAAGTACCAAGTTGCATGTATGTTTTCCTCACTAGTTTTGGCATGCATGGCATATGCATGTGGTTTGTTGGTTGTGATCTGTCATGGGCATGGAGGATGGCTGAGATTGATAGTGGATTGCCTAACCTTGCCATTTCCTAGATAGCCATGGAGATTGTGGGTTCATTTTCAGTGTTTTGTTTTGGTTGGTTCTCCTGTTTCCTTAGATTGGGTTGAGTTATTAGTCCTGGAGCCTTGGTTGGAAAAATGCTTTGGATCCCTTTAACATCTTGGGTTGAGTTACTAGTCCCAAAGCCTTGGTTGGACAAATGCTCTGGAGCCCTTGGTGGCTTGAGTTAATAGTCCTAGAGCCTTGGTTGGACAAACGCTCTAGAGACCGGTAAAAGCTATAGGTTGAGTTACTAGTCCTGGAGCCTTGGTCGGAAAAATGCTCTGGAGGCCTGGAAGGCTTGGATAGAGACTGATCTGATGATGATTTTGTGATATATAATCATGAGGTAGAATCACTATTGATGGGTTGAGGTGGACGACCTCTAGAAGCCCTGGATGGTTTTGGATTGATGTGTTCTATTATATCCCACGTTCATGCTTGGAATACGCCATGAGGGTGAATGGATGAAGAGAGATTTGGCTCAGCCATTCTACGGTCGGGTGGAACGTAGAAGTCCCATACCGGGTTTGGATTTTGCATCATCAATATAAGGTTATTTCTCCTTGTATTTCTATGAGTATTATACTAGATTATATGTGGTTTTTATGGTTGTGATTTCATTAATATTTCTGCTGCTATTATGTTGGATATATATATGTTTTATGACAGTAGTTATGTATGGCTCTCATCATGTTTTTACTGGTAAATGAATGAACAATGTATCTATGACCTAATGGATGAAATGATAGTTAATATGTTGAGGCATCAATGCCTCTTAGATATTCTCAGCTAAGTATGAGACCCATATACTCAGATTTGTTATTTACACCTGTAGATTACATATTCGCAATATATTTAACGAAATGTTTGTCATGGCTATTAGGGTTCCATTCAAGGTCTCATTCAAGTGATTGAATTTATATTGTCATTTCCTTGGTTATTTTACTGTTCTAAAGATGTGATTCAATTATGGGCAGCGACCCAGGCTCTGGGCCTGAAAAAGTGGCTCAAATTCTAGGGACGTTGGCACAACACTGTGCAAAAGAGTCCCTGTACACTAAATTGCAAGTATGTGAGAGCATCTAGAGGTCCCTAAATGCTGGCATGCCCATAACATGAGAGCGTCCAGAGGTCAAGTTGTCCAAAAGCTCAGTGGGACCCAGGGGTTGGTTAGCAAAAAGGTTGGATTTGTTCTTGAGGGTCCTAATGTTGATGTTGAATGTCTATATGGTGTGTTTCTGTCGGTTCCACTTCCTTAATGTGACTTAGGAGGTCAAATCATATCATAGTGGTCTCTTGTCACATGTTTACTTCGACTGGCCGGTTGCTTGGGCTTATGTGGGAGGAGGGTGTTACAACTAAGAATATTTTAGAATTTTCCATGAAGATTAAATCTCTACGATCCACTTAATAACTATTGATAATTAAATTAAAATTATAGAAGCTCTATTCCAAAATAAACATATCTATCGACATAAATATTAAATTTAGCTAAACTTCATATGACAAGAACTTTTAACACCATTTACAATGTTGTAATAATAATTATCAAAGTTTTAAGATTTTAGCACCATTTTCGATGCTATAATAATAATTATCAAAATTTTGAGAAATTAATACATATAAATCATTTTTCCACATATCCCTCTCATTTTTCCATTGCGTTTGGATACTCCTTTCTAAGTAATTAATTGAATGGAATTTTATATTTATTTTCTTATTTTCTAATTAACTCAAAAGTGAATAATTGTATACAAACTTTGAAAAATATGTGAAAACCAACCATTTTATATGAAGTAAATATATACAAAAATGTATTTATTGAAATATTACATATAATGAAACTAACTCTATATAAACATGATATTCAACTTTTAGAACAATAAAATAAATTAATGAAATAATGAAATATAAATTATAGAAACTGTGATGGCAATATTGGAAAAAAGATCAAATCCAATTTTCACTTTCTAAATTATAATTTAGAACAAAAATAAACAAATGTATAAGTTTTTTCTAATATTCTTTATTTTGCATAATTTATAGAAAGGTAGGAAATATGAGGGAACATAAGTATTCTTCATTAATGGTTTTCCGTGCATAGATTATTGAATCATCAAATTGCATTATTATGCAATATTTTTTTAGTTGTGTTTTTGCAATAATGTCAAAATACCAAGATTGTATGAAACATGTTAACAAGGTCAAGTTTTCTTCTTATGCAATTGGTCAATGCTTAGGTCACACTTGATTTAAAGACTTTTCTATAGTTGATCACAATGTTTAGGTCACACTTGATTTAAAGAGTTTTATGTAGTTTTAGCATGTTTTCAATGCAAAGTTTATGATTATTTTGGTTTATGTGAAAATGATCATTACAATGCACATTTTAATATTTGTGATCAAATTTGTGTACCTAATATATTTGGATATTTTTTTAACTAAACTTGTATTTAACACGACTTCAATAATTATAAATTTAGTTGCTTAGTAATTATTCTCAATATATACTATAAAAGAAATAATATTTAAGTTTCAAATAACCTTTTCATCTATCTAAATCTATATTGTAATATTTTTCAAATTTGTAGTAATCAAAGTAATTATTTTCATTTTACTTTCCCATCTTCCTTGAACTTAAATCATAAATATTTGCCAAAAAAAAAAAACATACATTATTTTTTTTCATTTTACCATGATTATTTATAAAAATTATTTAAAAGTTAATAACATATTTAATAGTTTTTTATAAATAAAATTTTTTATAAAGTGAAAATATATAAGAAAGTTGATATTTTAATAAGAAAATATGTATATATATAATAAAATAATAATATTAACATTAAATTAAAAAAAAAATATAGTGTATAAGTTTAATACTAAATTATAGGATAAACTAGTTAAAATATTAAACCATAACTATGTTTTTTTTGTAGTTATCAATTTCACATAAAATGTTTAATGTTCAAAATCACATAGAGAACAAATGATCGATGCGTTTCGAACCTAGATCTAGGTTCCTCTCCAGAAAATTTAAACATTATATCATGAATCATAGAAGCATAAAATCTGAGATAAAATGTTTAAGTTAATTTTATGTTTATCTATAAGTATCATATAAAATAAACAAATTATTTTTTCATTCTCTATTATAAAGGCAAATGGGAAAGCCTTTAGTAAAATGAGATAGTGGAAAATATGAGGGATGCTCATCTGCAAGTGCTTCCCATCTGCAATATACATAAAACAATAATCAATATAGTTATTATTATTATTTTATTCATAATAATAGCTATAATATTTATATTATTTAGATAAATATGCATACAACATTGATAATTTATGAAAAAAATCTTAGTATTAATAACTTGAAGTTTTAATTATTGTAAAATATATCGAAAGAGGAGAAATAAACCTGAATCTCGTGATAAATATGTGAAGAAAAAGTGCCACTTCAAGTCTAGCAAGATGGGACCCTGGACAAAGCCTAGCTCCACCCCCAAAAGGTGAAAATAAGTGATCATTCGATAGGCCCTGAAAATTTAAAATTTAAGTTAAACTTTAGCTATACAAATATTTTACTGTATACACTTTCAGTTTAGAGTGATCATAAATATGAACCTACTCGATCCAATTCCCATCTCCATGGATTAAATGTAAGAGCTTCATTGTGGGCCTTTTCATCTAGATGGGTTGCAACCATAAAAGCAAAGACCAACCATCCTTTTGGAATGAGACAATCTATAAAATACATTGATCAAAATTATGTTAATGTCAACAATTTAATACACATGATTAAGTAAAAATATTTAGAAAAAGTATGTAATTGTGAATAAAAGCTACCAAATAAACACTGAACAATACCTTTCACTTTAGTGTCTTCTTTAGTTTCTCTAAACACCCCAGGGCTAAAGTTACCTAGTCGAAGTGTTTCATTTATAACCTGTAAAGAATGAAATTGAAATCACATCATTTGTATCCATGTTCCATAGTTTGGATCATAAAATAAATATTGATTTTTGTAATGGTTATTAAAAAAAAAATCTCATCATTCTAATATGTTTAACAATTTTTTAAGAATATCGTTTCTAATAATGTTCTTGTTAATAAAAAATTGAATAGGCAAAAGGGTAACAATTTACATACACATTGAGTGAATTTCATTGATTTATAATCATCCCACTCCAATTTCTTATGAGCACCCCTGGCTTTTAATATATCATCATGTTCTTCCTATCATATCAACATGAAATATTTCATTATATATAATTTTATAAACCAAAAACATTTAATAAACATAAAAATTGAAAATAAAAAACTGTGAGCATTTTTATTTGTTCTAATTCCTTTGACCTAATAGTAAGAAATTTAATAACAAATAAGTTCTATACATACTTACTTTTATTTGATTCAATGCTTTGGGACAAGTAGTGAGAAACTTGATAGAAAATGTCATGGCCCTCGAAGAAGTCTCATGTCCAGCAAAGAGCAAGAATAATATAAAATCGCAAATAATTTCATCAGAAATAAAACCTTCTTCCAAAAGTTTAGTTAACAAATCATTATGAACAATGTGAGGATGATCCCTTCTCTCTTTTATCAGATTAGAAATCGTTCTTATGAGAAGCTCCCTCGCCTGCAACATAAAAATAAAAAATAAAAAAATTGAAGTTATTTGAATTCTTTAAATCTATACTTTCATAACTATGAAAACAAGAGTGTTCTCGACTCTGATGAATTGTGGCTCAAAAACCTTGCGTGATGTAAAGCCCCTCCTCTTGAAGATGACCGGAGAATTAATCGGCTCAGGAATAGACCAGGCATGTCTTGCAAAGTTGTAGGTACTACATGACTATGAACTCTGCACTACCAGGATCCTTACCATTTCACTTGAGAAAGCACTAGCTTGATGGATGCTCATAAATGCAGGAGGTGGTAGCCACTGTAGGGTCAATAATACATTGCTTTAAGATTTTTGTTTATAGTAAAGTTCAGTCTTGGCCTGTTTGGGATGGGGGTTTCTTATGGCGCTTGATGTCTTCCCTGTCGTGAAATACATTTTTAGTATTGTTGGTTTGATATTTTGGTTATTTTGGTGTGGTCTGCGTCCCTCCACTGGGCCTGGAAATGTCCATTGTCTTCCTGGACGACTTATTCACCATATTACAATTAGAGATAATACATATTCTGATGATTTTATTTATTGCCTATATATTACTATGCATGATTAGGAATCATTTTCCTCCCTCAACCAGGTGACTAGATACCTATCTGGACTGATATCCTTTCCATCGCCTGCCCACACCAAAATCGGGGGAAGGGATCTTGTTTGAGTCCTATAAACTATTATACACTCTGGCAACATTGGGTGAATTCTTTCATCATTTCTAGGCCATGTAGGGAATTTGGTTTCAAACTTTGTAACAGGTGGTGGACTTGTCTGGGGTGTTGTTGTTGCTGTTGTTGTGAAGGGTGGATGTATGGGACTATCCTGCATTGGCTCTGGTCGAATAAGCTATGTTTCATGAGCGATATTCTATGGGCACTGGTGCATCGAGACTGAATGGTCTATTCCGTCCACTGGTTATTTTTTTCCAGTGAAATTTGAATCTTCCGATGGGGGGTGTTGTGACACCACTTATTTTGAGATGGCTTGGGTCACTATCCACATTATTCTATGACAGGTAGATTCTGACCATTTGACCATTGGTAATAGTGTTCTGAAGGCTCGGATTGGGAATTTTAATTTTTTAAGTGCACTCATCCGTTCTTTCCCTTTTCAGACTGCGATCCGGTGGTGGTGTCCTTGATTTAGCGGTATGTGGGTATAATGTGGCGTGTGTAATACCACTGTGCTTGATGATTGGGTATCCCAAGGCATTTCTGGTGGGAGATTTCTATAGGATACACCTGTTAGTTGGCCTACCACCCTGACGTGTTTTTATGAATATGTTTATTCCACTACCTTCACACACCCTGTCATACATATTGAATGGTCTCCATGATGGACCCTTTTGAGTCAAATACATCGACACACAGAGCATTCATTTGTGCCACGCTGGAGGCAGAACCGAATCATCGGATTTTCTCTGGGTCGGAGCTGGATGGTGGGCCCATATGCACAAATACTTAGCGCTCGGTGGACGCCTTGAAGGTCTCGCCAAGTGGTGGACATGCAACCCCTGGTTCACATGGGCAGCTACATGGCTATAGGGACATACGTTCCCGGAAACAACATCATACTATCAATATTTCCAATCCGGCGCCTATTCTCGGTTTTGGCCATGATGTTTCGATAGAAACAATCTACAGAAGAGGGCTCTGGTTGGTAGATGACACTTTGCTAAATTGGGAGAAGGAGAGATGAGGAGCTCGATGGAAACAAAATGGAAGTCTCTTTTGGGATATATGCCTTCAGTGGTACGATTGATGAATGGATGGTTCATTTTTCATTTCCTTAGCTATGACGATTTAAACAAAATCAAGGCGCTATCATGGATTAAGGGGAGGGGTTTTTTGGCTCTACACTCATGGTACATTGGCTTCAATCCCCTTAAGGAGACACCTGAAAATAAACTAATATGGGTCAAATTTCCTGGTTTACCGATCAAACTCCAAACTTGGCAAGTATTCATGGATATTGGGAATGCGATTGGGAATTTCATTTACGTCGACCCACAATGTTTGGGAGCTTGGGATAAAATAATTATTTGGATCTTGATTGAAAAGGAATATAGAGGGGGCTTCCCAGACCACATCGAAATTCTATGGGAGGGCATACATCTAGTGCAAAAGTTGGACTTCTGGGGTGTCCCATTTTGATGTCTCATATGCCAACACACGGGACATCTCATGGTTTAGTGTCCATGCTTGATGGGTGGACGTCGTATGGCACACAGACGAATGTTTTATGGGGCAAAGGATAAGGCTGGTGAATGAGCTGCAAAATCAGCGATTGGCCATGAGGCGACTGATTATCCGGGTAGCACGCACCACTCTTCAGGTATATCAACTTTTTCTATACCATTCCCATCCTCTAAATTACATCCTGAGAAATTTGATGATTCTGCACCGATCGTGGTTCCTTCATCTCCCTGTACTTCCAATGGTTCTGGCACCACTGCATCTCATGACATTCTTTGTCCTCATTGGAAAAGATCCTTCATAATCCTTATGTTGACCCGTCACATATGGGGATATTGCCACCCCTTCTGACGGCATATGACACCACCTACCCTTCACACATTACGTACATCCCTACACCTCCCCCCCAACCCTTTACTAAACCATCCTCAGTGACTAGGACTCGACCTATTTCACCTATTTCGCCCATCTATTCCCCTACCAATTCGGTGGATAGCGACATTGACTTCCTGCTCCAGAAGAAGACCTTGGATCTTCGTACTCTCAAGATTCACAAACCTACTGGCTTGTTGTCAACCCACATCAGTGCCACCTTGATGGGCAACATCACTGTTTGTCGAAAACAGAGTCGGGATAGTATAAATTTTAGAGGGCACATAAGGCCCCTTCCTTTCAGTTTGTTTGATTCACATGCACTGATAGACATCCCCATCGCTTTGTCGATCCCTCCTTGGAACCTTAGAGAAAATGTGCCCGCTCTTGGGCTGTCATGAATTTCATTCTGTCTATGAATATTCGGGGTTTGGGGGCTGCTCCAAAATTCTTGGCCCTCAAAGAAATCTTCCTTTCAATGAGCCCCTATATCATCCTTCTTCAGGAAACTAGGCACTTAGCTCAACAAGTGATTATATATTTTAGGAAGATGCTCCCTGACTGGTATATGGCGATGACAGATGTTACAGGCCTCTTAGGTGGCTTGGTAGCTCTATGGGACCCAAGGTGGGTCTATATGAAGGTTTTTTCTTGTTTTGCAGGCATATTAATAGCTAGAAATATCAGAGGACTCCTCGGGCGCATTCACATATTGAATATTTATGCCTCGTGCAGAGACCAGAACAATTCTGGAGAAAATTGGTTGCATATGAGGTTTTGGTACTGGAATCCCTTATCATGGATGGGGATCTAAACGACACCATTGTGATGGATGAGGTTTGGGGGAGGTCTAGAAAAGTAGATTACATGGTTGATCTGATAAAAGACGTCATTGTTGATTACAATTTCATGGATATATGTCCCTCTAAGATTGCTCCTACCTGGGACAATGGAAGGACGGGTGATGGATATGTGGCAAAAAAGCTAGATAGATTTCTTCTGCACCAATAATTAGTTGAGAGGCTCAGGTCCATCCAATCGGGCATCATGAATAATTTTAATTTCTGACCACATACCCATTAATTCTTTAATGGAGGCGAGGGGATCTCAGACATGGGATTCCATTCAAATTTAATGCATGTGGTTGGAGGACACAAAATTTGATACTTTGGTGCAAGATGTATGGAATATGGACAAGGCACATGATATCTCCCCCATATTGAATATTCAGGAAAAACTACGGGCCCTAAAGGTGGTGGTAAAAAAATCGAATAGGAGGAAGAAATCTCAAATGAAAAAATATCTAAAAGATATATTTGCGGCATTGGATATAGTATGTCCACAATTGTTAATGCACAATCCCCTGGCATCACTAAGGGATGAAATACACTCTCTGGAATAAAAAAGAAAAATATTCTACAAATTCAGGAGACTACATGGCGCCTAGAGAGTAGGTCCATATGGATCCAGGAAGGGGATAGAAATACAAAAATTCTCCACATATTTGTCAATCATAGAAGAAAGATAAACTCCATATGGGATATTATTGACACAGAAAGGAACCAGATACAAATTCAACAGGATATATGTAAAGCGATTGTCACCCATTCTGATGGCCGCATATGATGCCACCTACCCTTCACACATTATGTACATCCCTGCACCTCCCCCCCCCACAACTCTTTACTAAACCATCCCCAGTGACTAGGACTCGACCTATTTCGCCTGTCTACTCCCCTACCAATTCAGTGGATAGCGACATTGACTTCCTGCTCTAGAAGAAGACCTTAGATCTCCGTACTCTCAAGATTCACAAACCTATTGGCTCATTGTCAACCCACATTAGCCCCACCTCCACGGGCAACATCACTATCTGCCGAAAACACAGTCGAGATAGTAGACATTTCAGAGGGCGCATAAGGCTCCTTCCTTTCAGTTTGTTTGATTCACATGCACTGATAGACGTCCCCATCACTTTGTCCATCCCTCCTTGGGACCTTAAAGGAAATGTACCAGGTCCTTGGATGTCATGGACTTCATTCTATCTATGAATATTCGGGGTTTGGGGGCTGCTCCAAAATTCTTGGCCCTCAAAGAAATCTTCCTTTCGACCAACCCCTATATCATTTGTCTTCAGGAAACTATGCACTCAACTCAACAGGTGATTATATACTTTAGGAAGATGCTCCTTGACTGGCATATGGCGACGACAGACGCTGCAGGCCTCTCAGGTGGCTTGGTAGCTCTATGGGACCTAAGATAGGTCTATATGAAGCTTTTTTCTTATTTTGCAGGCATATTAATAGCTAGAAATATCAGAGGACTCCTAGGGCACAACATATATTGAATATTTATGCCCCGTGCAGAGACCAGAACAATTTTGGAGAAAAATGGTTGCATCTAAGGTTTTGGTACTGGAATCCCTTATCATGGCCGGGGATCTGAATTGCACCAATGTGATGGATGAGGTTTGGGGGAGGTCTAGAAAAGTAGATTCCATGGCTGATATGATAAAAGACATCATTGTTGATTACAATTTCGTGGATATATGTCCCTCTAAGATTGCTCCTACCTAGGACAATGGAAGGACGGGTGATGGATATGTGGCAAAAAGGCTGGATAGATTTCTTCTGCATGAACAATTAGTTGAGAGGCTTGGGTCCATCCAATCGGGCATCATGAATAATTTAATTTCTGATCACATACCCATTATTCTCTAATGGAGGCGAGGGGATCTCAGACATGGGATGCCATTCAAATTTAATCGTGTGTGGTTGGAGGACATAGAATTTGATACTCTAGTGCAAGATGTTTGGAATATGGACAAGGCACATGATATCTCCCCCATGTTGAATATTCAGGAAAAGCTACGGGCCCTAAAGGTGGTGGTAAAGAATGGGATAGGAGGAAGAAATCCCAAATGAAAAAATATCTAAAAGATATATTTGCGGCATTGGATATATCGAGTCCACAATTGTTAGTGCACAATCCCTCGACATCACTAAGGGCTGAAATACACTCTCTGGAACAAAAAAGAAAAATATTCTACAAATTCGGGAGGCTAAATGGCGCCTAAAGAGTAGGTCCATATGGATCCAGGAAGGGGATAGAAATACAAAAATTATCCACATATTTGCCAATCATAGAAGAAAGATAAACTCCATATGGGATATTATTGACACAGAAAGGAACCATATACAAACTCAACAGGATATATGTAAAGCGGTTGTCCAACATTTTGAAAAGGCTTATAGTCGCAGAGGGGCAGACTATGCTGAGGATCAAATTTGGGGGGTGGACGTATATCCCACCATGTTTGATGATGATGCAAACACGACCCTATATAAGGAGGTCACGGGGGAGGAAATAATGGGGGTGATAAAATCTTTTAAAAGAGACAAGTGCTCCGGACCTAATGGATGGATGCTTGAACTATTTACACATTTTTTTGACATTTTTCAGGGGGGCCTCCTAGCTATGGTGGAATGGTCAAGGATCAGGGGGTATATCCATCCTCATATAAATTCAACCTACATTGCCCTCATTACAAAAAGGGCATCCTCCTAAACATTCTCGTATTATCGACCCATTTCGCTTTATAATCTTATATATAAGATTATATCCAAGACTATTGCGGGTAGGATTAAGCACACCCTATCAAAATATATATCCCCCGAATAGTTCAACTTCTTATAGAAGAGACAGATCCACAATATTGTGGCCATTGCTCAAGAATGCATACATTCGATCCACACCAAAAAACTAAATGTTGTTGTTATGAAAGTTGACCTACAGAAGGCATATGACTACCTAGATTAGGGATTTCTAAGGACGGTATTACAAAGAAATGGAATGCGGGTCAGAAATTCGGAATGGATCACGGCTTGCATTACTAATGTCAGATACGCTATTATTATAAATGGATACCCCACTTGTTTTCTTGGGGCTAGACGGGGGCTCAGACAAGGTTCCTCCCTTTCACCATTATTATTCATATTGGTAATGTATGGACTCAATTTGCATATCAAAAAAGATGTGGCAGAGGGTGATTTTTGTGCTCTGCTTTTGGGACAAGATATCAAGATTTCACATAGTTTCTTTGTGGAAGATGTGCTGATTATGGGCATGATCAATAGGTTTGCATGGTTGGATTTATTTCATATTTTCGCCAAATTTGGGAATTCCATAGGACTAATCATGAATCTACAAAAATCTATCATTTTATATAGAAGTTGTGATATGGAGGACATTGCATACATCCAAAAATTATTTGGGGTGGGGGGTGACATATTGGCAGGGGGCATGAAATACTTGGGATATCATATCAAACCCAACAAATACAGGATAAATGACTGGATGTGGTTAGTGAATAGGTACTATATAAATACCTTTGGGTGGGAATATAGATGCCTATCACTGGGTGGATGCATTACTCTCACCCAATCGGTGATCACACAGTTGGCAGTGTTTTGGGCCCATCTATACTGCCTCTCGAGTACCATTATCAAGAATCTTAACAGGATCATGGCAAAATATATTTGGTCTGGATCGACTACCACATACAAATACCATCTGGTTAAGTTGGCCTCCATTACCATTCCAAAAAGATTGGGCGATCCTGGATTTGAGGCGTTTTGGATGGGAGTTGCTACAATAAACATTGTGGAGAGGTCTTTTTGGGGATGGCATATGGGGGAATATTATTAAACATAAATACCTTAAATACAAAGATTTTACTGTTTGGATGCGTAGGGAGCTCATTGAGACTACCTCGGGGTTAGCCATATGGCTCAGCTCAAACAAAATCAGGGATAGTTTTATGCAGAACCTGTGTTGGATCTTTGGATCTGGGCACAAGATATTGATCGGACAAGACCATATTCTAGGTATGGGAAGGGATTTACGTCCAATGGATGGACTCATCCAATGTATAAACAATAAGGGTATTTTCTATTGGAACCAAGCCGTTAGGCAATGACATGGTTATTTACCTATATGGAAAAGATTGTGGAAGATGGGTCTGGAGGGACTGATGGCACGAGAATGGGAGCAGATCAGGTCTAAGATGAAATTGGTAAGTGTTAGTTGGGAGGCAGGCAGAGATCAGATTGCTTGGTTTGGAAAAATTAAGGAAGGAGGAGTAGTGGTGGCAGATGTCTATAATACTTCTGCAACCATGAGGTACACAACTCAGAGGTACGCTGGTTTTATAAGTTTTGGAAATCTAGAATTCATATTAAGATCATTTTATTTCTTTGGCTTGTTTGGAAAAACAAGAACTTGACATGGGAATACCTACAAAAGAGGAACTGGTAGGGGTCGAGGGTATGTGTACTATGCAGGAATGCGACAAAAGACAATGTCCATATATTTATGATATGCCCCGTAACTATATAGATCTGGAGCTATATTGCTTGGAACATTGGTTTTCCACACAATTGATATGATAGCATCATTGATTGTTTGTGCTGGTGGAGCAAACAAAAATCCCAATGCAAGGCAATCCCATTAACTTTTTTTTTGAAACTATGGAGATGGCGCAATAGAATTATTTTTTAGGATTATAGGGAAAACGAACACATGTGATTGATCATATTATTGGATGGTATACCTTTGAAAATGACTACAACAGTGGCCCCAAGAGGTCAATACGTAGGAAGACAAGCACAAGAAATGACTACCCGACGGGGTTCTTTGACGACACGGCACAAAGGGGCACATGTGGGTGTGGTTTATGGATCATTATATCAAGGGAACAAGAGTACTGGGTCCACTGGGGTGCTGGTAGGGGCACAAATATGAAGGCAGAAGCTATGGCTTTACGGGGACTCCTTTGGTTCTCTTCTTATCTGAACATTCCCTCCATCCACATTTATGGAGACTCACAGATTATCATTGACCATGTACGGGGCAGCACTAAAATAAATCAACCATTGCTACATGGATGGCTCAGACAAATTGAGACCATTTGGGGATCCCTCAAAGGCTCAACGATTCAGCACATTGGTTGGGAATTCAACCAAAATGCGGACAACATGTCAAATATGGGGTTATTGGATGCACTGGACCAGATGCATATTGAGATTAAGTTGGGTGACAACATAATGGACGCTGGGATCCTTCCACTCCCAAGATGGCATTCCATGGTGGATGGGATTTTATCAACTGAAATTTGTTTTTTTTTTTTTTTTTAACTTTCTCTAGTTTTGAGGATGGTTTTATTTTGCTTTTGTATTTACATAGTTTATATTATGAGATGATAAGTTTTTGATAAAAATAAGACATCTAAAAATATTGCACGTTTTTATGTTTTAATTTCCTCTTAATGAGTAAGAAGTTATATTAAAAATGTCTACATATAATTAGCATAAATATATAGATTAACCTAACCAGAAATTGAAGTAAAAATATATATACTTCGTAAATTACTAGATATATGTACTGTTTTTATCCTCGTATATAAAAACAATGTTTTTATCTTATTGGAAAAAAAAACTATGAAAACAAAGTTAGAGCGCAGTAAAATGAAATCCATTAAAGCTTTATTTTGAGAGCTATAAAGCTTATTCAAGTGTATTTTACAATTTTCATGAAAGAGACACTTACCTTAAGCCCCTTTGCATAGGTGGAACCTGGAATTTTGATGGGGATAGCAGCCACCGCATTAGTATAGTCAACGAATAGTTCACAAATCTCACTTGTCTCTTTTGAAGGAGATAAACTGAGTAGTTGTTTGACCATCAAATTAAGAACCATCTGCAACAAATTAAGTTGCAAAATGTTATTTTGGGTTGAATTATTAAAAATATTAAATTATAGATTTTAAAACTATTTTAGAATGTGATAAAAATTATTTGAACTAATTAAATAAATTGTAAAATATTCTCACACATTCATTCTGGCTTACCTGAATATGAAACTGACTTACCTGGTGACATTCATCCTGCAGAGAAATTTCCTTCTGGTCTGCCCATCTATCCAGCGTGGAGTGCACGAGATTCTGGATCTCCTTCATAAAATCGAATTTCAGCCTCTCAAATCCCAGCAATTTCACAGCTATTCCATGGAGTTTCCTCTGCAGATCGCCATGCACCGAGAGCAGCCCGTAGTCGCCCATCAAAGCCTTTGCTGCCTTTGGGTAATGAGCTTGAAAGAACCTCCCCTCGTTTTGTAGAACAAACTTGTTGAACTGGGGATCCACTGATACGACTGCTGGGCTTCCGAATAAATGAGATATGAAAATGTCTGAATCGTATCGGTTAGGATAATATCAACATGAATTTTATATTAATATTAATGTTTAGTTGTACGATTCAGACATAGAGTGTATGTATGCCTGTGTAGATTTAGCAGTCAAATCTCACGGGAGATGGGTCTTTTGTCAGACAAACAAGGGGTTTCATACACCAATTTGGTGTCTGAAGATGGATTCCTTGTCCCATAAACAAAGGGTTCTCATAAGTTTAGAGTGAACTTAAAATTGGATGATAATAATAATAATAATAATAATTCTCATTGTATCTTCTCACACAAAAAAATACCTATGATCTATAATTTTAAATCATTTTTATATTTAAAAAATCTGACATAATACAGAGTGTTTGTGTAAAAAAAAGTATTTTTTAACAACAACATATTTTGGCGTTATAAAATAAAAATAATAAAAATACAAAATACAAAATTTGTATGGAAATTTGATAAATCTAAAATTAAAATGGATCTAAATTATAAAAATAAAAATAAAAAAACAAACAAGCACCTCAGCTTATTTTACCTTTTAACTCTGTCGTCGATGAATTTCATGGGATAATTGCTGGTCATGGAGCGATAATAACTGTAGGTTTCGCCAATCAGTGGCCATCCAGTTGACCCAGGAGGCAGATGTACCTCCTGAGTAGTCTTTCTCTGGCCTTTTTGGACATTCCACCACCTGTGAATAAGGTGGAGGAGCGCCACCGCTGCGGTAAACACCACCAACAGTAATGATATTTGGTCTGCCATTGGCGCCTCGTTCTCTGATCTTGGAGAACTTTTGCCCTCAGTGGGCTCTTTATGGCGTTCGATTAATTAATGAGATTGAATATATCAGCGGCTTGCGGTCAATGTCGCTGTGGAGATCTCACTGGATTCGAATTTTTTGGTATTTGAGATAATTTATTAAAATATATATTTTAATATTTATATTAAATAAATTTAATGTCAAACTAGTAGTTAAAACATGTCTATCAATTTTTAGATTTAAAATATATATTAATATTTATATAAATAAAATAATTTTTAAATGTCAAACTTAGTAGTTAAAAACATGTCTAATCAAATTTTTTAAAATCATAGATTCAAAATTAGAGTAATGTTAGGGCTTTATGATATATAGATCATAATTCAATTTGTGCAAGTGAATCTATTTATTAATATATATTATGATGTCCAAACTTATGGTTAAAAACATGTTTAGTCAATTTAGATTAAAATTATATTTTTAAATATTTAATATTAAATAAAATAATTTAATGTCAAACTTAGTAGTTAAAAACATGTCTATCAATTTTTAGAAATCATAGGTAAAATTTAGAGCGTGTTTTAGGCTTTATGATGTATAGTATACATAATTCAATTGTGCAAGTGAATCTATTTATTATATATATTATGAGTCTCACTCTAAACAAATAAATATTTAGATGTCTTTGTGAAGTAACAGGGAAATAAATATTTAGATGTCCATGTGAAGTAACATGGAAATTTACAAAGATATATATATGGAGATAAATATTTAGATGTCCATCTGAAGTAACATGGTAATATATAATATATATATATATATATAATAATTTGAGTGTAAGATATATATTTCTAATACTTTTTTCAAAATGATTTTCTAAATAAAAGTAAAAAAGTAATAAGAGGGAGACATAATTCATTCAATTATTAATACATAATTAATGACATTTAAAAATATAATAATAATAATGAAATATAATGTGAGTCATAAATAAAGTATTTCAATATATAGGGTTAAGTAACATTGATAGGGTTTGTGTTGCCCTTCTTATTAAATGAAACTACTATAGAAGCCTCATCCATTTAAAATGCTTGGTATGTTGTAGCTTACTCTCGGCTTGTAGGTATTGTAGAGGTTGGTGATTTGTGTGGATCCCTATCTCCTTTCCCATCATATATTGTTTCCAATTATTCATAGCTTTCATTAGGGAATAGAGTTCCTTGTTGTAGGTGGAGCAGTCAAGAATTTCCCCATGAAATACTTCATAATGGTAGCATACAATTTTTGTTCCCTACATTAAGATTGCTCCCATAACATACCACTCACATCAATCTCTCCTTCGAAGGCCTGTTGCGAATTCAATGATGCTAGAATTTGTGCTTGTCTGGTATTTTTCTTTAGTCCTCAAAGGCCCTCCTTTGACCCTTTCCCCACTAGAATATCTTCCCATTTGTTGTTATGAAGTGGAGTGGTGTCGTCATTGCTGAAAATGAGGCTGTAAATTTCTTAAGGTATTGTGTTGCCCCGTCAAAACTCCTGACCTCAGAAACATTAGTAGGAAATGACCATTTCATAATACCCTCCATATTGGCAGGATCTATCTTAAGCTCTCCTAAACCTATCAAATATCCCATATACACCAAAGGCTATTGTGCAAACTCACACTTCTTGAGATGTGCTAGCAGTTGGTGCTTCTTTAATGTCTCCAACACCTGTGTCAAATGTGAGATGTTCTTCCAAGGTAGCATTATATACCAATATATCATCCAAATAGACAATAACAAATGAATCTATAAAAGGGCACAATATATCATTCATTAATCTCATAAACGTAGCTCATGCATTGCATAAGTTGAATGACATGACTAACCACTCATACAAACCTTTCCTAGTTATGAAGGTGGTCTTCCAGGTATCTTTTCCTATGACTCAAACCTGGTGATATCGAAACTTTAAGTCCAACTTAGTGAAGTATTTTTCTTGTTGCGACTGATCAAGTAGATCATCGATTCTGGGAAGGGGTTACCTATTCTTGAGCATAATTTCCTTCAACGCCCTATAATCTATACACATTCGTCAAGTACCATCCTTCATTGGCACAATGATGATGGGTGACCCAAATGGTGATGTACTCAGTCGAATAACACCCTGTTCCAGAAGTTGCTACAACCATTAATTCATCTCGCTTCTATAATAGATTGCCTATACAACCCAATGTTTGGTAATGGGGAGTTCAACAATAGCTAGATCTTTTGCTCCACTTTTCTCTTGGGTGGTAGCCATTTAAGCTCCTAAAACACATCCTTGTATGCCTATAATAACGAATCTAATTGTTGTTTTTGTTTCTTAGTACACCTGTTCAGGGATGCCTTTGCTCTTGCTGACTCTTGTACATACTAATTTTCTCCTAAAAATAGTAAAACATACTTCTTGCTTGAATTGATCAATTTCTTGGCTTTGTTGGAACATACCATCAAAATTTTTGACTTGCCTTTGTGTGCATTGATGGTGAACAATTTACCATCCTTTATGAGTCGATATTGTTTGGCTCTTCACATTAAGATTTCATCCCACATGCACATGTGGGGACTCCCAAACACCATTGCACATACATCAAGGGGAAGTAAATCTAGTTCTACTTCATCAATGGAATCAACATTGATAGCAAATTTATTTTTGCATGATTTTTTTACCTTTATCTATGCATCCTTATTTACCCATCCCAATGGATATGGGCTTGGTTGATCACGAATTTCCAATCCAAATTTGTTGACCAACTCTACTGCAGTGAGATTCTCTTGCGATCCTAAGTCAAACAGAGTATCAATCTTGGTCTTTTTAACTTATATCTTTAAATGGAAGAGCTTGGTCTTCTCGTTCTCTTCTTGTTTATGAAGGCTACTAAGATTGACCTCCTTCTGCATTAATGAACAAAAGGTCTTCTATCCATGTCTGAGTTGCATTCAACCTGGTTGCTCAAATTAGTGGCCATGAGATTCTTCTTCTTATTATATTTCTTTTTGGTCTTCGAGTTAAGTTATGGATGCAACTTCTAGCACTTCTCTTTTGTATGACTATCAATGTTACAATGGTTGCTGAGATCTTTGAACTAGTGTGTCATGGCTATCATCTTTTTATATTCCCCTCCTTTCCACTTCTTCTTCCCTTCCTTAGAAGCATTCAAGTTCTCCTTCTACTTCAATCCACTTGATTTCCCTTTCTTCAAGCCTAGAGTTCTCTAGGTATTGTTATTGTATATGAGCCTCATCGATCAATATGGGTTTGAACAATATCACTTGCGTCCGCAGATGGTTGTGTAGACCCCCTAGATACTTGAGGAGTGAATCAAGGCTCTTTGGGGAGTTACCCAACATTATGGTCTTCTTTCTAAATTATGTGGTGTACTCCTGTACATTATGTTGTTTCTTTTTCCTAAAGCAGTGTCACAAGATTCATTAGCCCTCTACATACTTGATAGGGAAAAATTGTGATTTTATGAGGGTTTTAAATTCCTCCCACTTAGTCACTAGAGGATCTCCCTCGAACCTCAATGTCTCCATGTGGATATCCCACCAGGTCAGGGCATGGCCCTATATTTTCAGCCGCATTAATGAAATCTTTTGTTTTTCTTCTATATGATGATAACTAAAATAAATTTCTAATTGTTGCAACCAGTGATTTAGCTTCAAAGTGTGGATCTCACGTTGGTATTAATTGATATCAACCTTCACTTCGATTTTAAACATAAACTGTGAATGATCCATGGCACTTAAACTAGGTTGATCATTTTTAGGTCCTTTCTTCTGCTCATGCTTTGTTTCTTCCCAATATCTTGATATCCCCTTTAATAATACCTCAACGTCAAAAACCCCATCTTCTTTGAATATCTCGAGCTTATTGGTCAGGTTTGCTAAAGCTAATAAAATTTCTTTTGATTTCGTTTTCCTCTGGAACTCGAACGAATGAAATTATAAAGGAAAGGCCAAGTGATCAGAGAACACTAATCCCAAAATATCCATTTCAAATATCCTCATATGAGACGAAATTCTGGAAGAAAACAAAAATGGGGATGTAGGTGCAACTGTTTTTGTGGTTTCTAGGGTTTTTGATGAAGGAAAATGGATGACAAAGGATGTTGAATTGTTTAAGAAACAAATGGAAAATAACCCTCCTGGTAAGCTCAGACACTACGAGGTCATTGCCAAAGATTTTTATGTGGTTTTTGATGGCGAAGAATGGATGAATGCTACAAGGCCGTTACTAAAGCTTTTTCTGTGATTTTTAGGGTTTCTAATGACAGAGAATGGGTGGCGGAGGATGTTGAATAGCTCAAGAAATCCCTCATAAAAGACATCTCATTGAAATCAAAGAATTCAGAAAGAATTTCTATTTTTTTTAATTATGTTTTTCAAGCCTTAAATGAAGAAATATAAGCTTAAACCACTTCACATAAGAAAAATTAAAGTGATTTTCATAGGACATAATAATGAGAGTTAAGAAGATAAGAACATTACTAATCTTTCTGAGTGCAAATTTCTATGATAAGGTTTATAAAGAAATTCTTCAAATAAATCACATTGAAATTATTCACTTCAACAAGTTTCAAATCACTTAGTGCATCATATAGACAAAAATAAACCACACTAAGTAGTTCAAAAATAATTCAACCTAAATAACTTCAATAACTTCAATGTGATTTACCTGAAACAATCTCTTTATAAACATTGCTAATCGTGTCCATGAATTCTGTGAGAACCATGGTATGCATAATAATAAAATACGGGGCCCTCTATTTCGACCTCAAAGAAAACCCACGTGGGCAATACCTTAGAATCTCTGAGAAGATGTCCAACTCACGATCTACAATAATTTTGCTCATTGGTGGAGTTGCATGGTTTCTAAATCTCTTAAATTATTATGTTGATGGAGATGACGAGGAATTGCAGCTAGATTCCAAGGTTTAAGAAAAACCCTATTGGAATTAAAAGTTTTGGGGTTTAGATATTTTGAGGCCTTTACTAGAGCGAGGACTTCATTTTTCTAATGTTTTCATTTTCGATCCAATGTTTTTGAAATGAAAGGTTTTGGGCGGGTTTTACGTTTGGAGTGTTGTGATTACACGTATTTTATTTCGATGTTAGGATGAATAAAAGGGGCCAGATCTTGAAGGTATGGTATGTTTCTTTTAGTTTTTAGTATCAAGTAAGGAAAGTTAGATGGAAAGATTATTAATCTTATAGTTATAGTATGTATAATAATAAAATATAAAGTATTTTAGTATTAATTTTATCGGCTTTGATTTATTTTAATTTTAGATCTATTAAGTGTAGAGAGGATCAAATCTCTCGAGATGCAAAACTTTCTTATTGAGTGCAAAGAAGAAAAAATTGCACCTTGAGAGATTTAATTCCTCTAAGCACTTGATAGATCCAGAGTTAAGATGGATCTAAGCTAGTGTACTACACACATTATAAAAAACATATTAAAAAAAAGCAAAACAAAACAACAAGCCTATTTTACCTTTTCTCTCTCTCGTCGATGAATTTCCTGGGATGATTCTTGGTCATGGAGTGATAATAAATGTAGGTTTCACCTATCAACAACCATCCAGTTGACTTAGGAGGAAAATTTCCTCCTGATTCTTCTCATTATTACTCCTTTTCTGGCCTTTCTGGATATTCCACCACCTATGAATAAGGTGGAGGAGTGCCATCACTGTGGTGAACATCACTAATAGTAATGATATCAGTGGATATTAATTTTGAGCTTGGAGAAGTTTTAGCCCTCGTGGGCTCTTTATGGTGCTCGATTAATTAATGAGATTGATGGCTAACTGAACATTTTAGCGGCTTGCTCTCAATATTGTTGTGGAAATTTTACTGGATTCCAATTTTTTTGTATTTCAGATCATTTATTTATATTATTTATATAAATACAAAAAAGATGAGTTTTTTTTATTAAATAAACTATTATAAATTATTAAAATATTTAAGTTAACTAATATCAACTTATGTTGAAGTATAGAAAAATATTTTAATGTTCACTATAACAAAATATTTCAATGCCCAAAAACAAGAAAGAATTAAAAAATAAATAAATTGATTACTTATTAAAGAAGGTGCAATTCATTCAATTTTTAATATAGAATTAATGTGCCATTTAAAATATATATTTCAATATCAATATTAAATAAAATAGTTCAATATCAACAATGTATATGTTATTTGTGATTTAAAAATCATAATGTTTAAGAGCATGTGTTTTTTCCTTAGAGGTCATAGCTTCAAAATTAGAGCAAGTAGAGTATGTATGCCTTCATAAACTTTATGATGTGAAGTCCATGTGAAGTAACATAGAAATTTACAAAGACACACACACATATAGTATTTGAGTCTCACTCTTACAAAATAAAATATTTAGATGTCCATATGAAGTGACATAGAAATTTACAAAGACAACTATATATATTATTTTGAGCGTGAGTAAGATGTATATTTCTTATACTTTTTAGAAATATTTTTAATACTTGATTTAATAAACTATTTATAAATTATTTGTATATATATATAATATATATATATATATATATATATATAATATATGGCACAAGGCCCTCAAAGAAACTCCATACAGAAACTAGGATATAGCCCAAACAATGGGCAACCACACATCAATCTAGCAATGCCAAAATGTACCTGACTGGCAAGATAACATGCTGGGAGATTCTGGGTCTCCTCCTTCAGAATCTCCTCCCTGAAATTGAATTTCTGTCTCTCAAACCTCAACAAATTCCTGCTATTCAATGGAGCTTCCTTTGAAGATCGCCATGCACCGAAAGCAGCCTATAGTCGCCTATCAAAGCCTTTAGTGCCTTTGGGTAATGAACTTGAAGGAACCTCCCCTTGTTTTGTAGAACAAATTTGGTGAACTGGGGATCCATTAATACAACTGCTTGGCTTCCAAATAAATGGGATATGAAAATGTCTTAATCGTATATGTTATGTCAATATGCACATGAATTTCATATTAATGCATAGTCTTTTCTCATGGTCTTGATAATTATTAGAATTAATTTTGACTAGGGAGTGATAGCTAGTGGTTAGGGCACATAGTTTTGTGGTCCATGGTATAATACTAGTTGTATTTGGATGTAAAAAAACTTAGAAATAGGCTTATTAGTCTCTATTGTAAAGTGCCATGGGTTGAGCAGGTTTGGACTCTCCTGCCATTGCAAGGGGCCAAGGGTTGTGCGAGAGGGTTGTGGCTCCCTGGGCTGCCAATGCCAAGGGAGCCAAGGGTTGTGCGAGAGGGTTGTGCACGCATGGGGCTCGCGATCTTGAGGTTTTGATCAAAGATTTAATTTAAGTTGGGTTTTCCTAAGAGTTGGGGTTTTCCTAGGATAAATATACATGTGATTGTTTCTATTTTGTGTTCATGATTATAGCTATTTACCTTGTCATTTATACATGACAACCCAATTGATATGTTAACAATTTTTTTTCCAAAGAATAAGAAGGATATTTTTAGAACCTTCGGTAACATGTTGCAAAGATGATAAAAAGAGGCTTTGAGAAAAGATGAGTAACTAAGAGAAAAAAACTGTATGTGGTCTCAAATAGAAGATTATTGTGTATGAAACCAAATAAATAAATAAAATAAATATACTTTGTAATATTATGACTTGAAACTTCTCCAAAAATCTATAAACATGGTTTTGGGATTGTGATCTTAAACCAATAATTTTCATAGCACATAACATATTGCATAGTATTTTAGTATTGATTAAATATCTATAAATTTTATTGAATAGTAAACTCGAAAATTATCCACAATCCAATAAAAAATACCATATTTTAATATTATTTTGACCAAACAAACTCCTCTGGCCCTTCTCGATATTCCACCACCTTATTCACCGCTGTCTGATCCTGGAGAACTATTGCCCAGGGTGAGCTCTTTATGCTGCTCAATTTAATTACTGATATTGATGGCTAGTTGTCGAAATTAGCGGCTTGCTGGTCAATCCAAAATTTGTCATATTCTAGATAATTTATTTATTATTATTTACATAAAACTTAAAAAGAAGTCAATGTGAACTTATATTCACATAAACTTCTTTAGAATAATCCAAAAGAATTCAAAATGTCAACTTCTCTGTTTATATATATATTGTTCCTGCGAGTGAGGTATATTTCTATGATCTTTTAAAAATTTAAATAAATTATTATATTTTTTTAATATTTATGTTGCTGATATTTTCAATATCATTTTTTTTTTAATACAAATATAAAATATTCAAAATCTCTGTATTAACTAAGCTATTTTAATATTAATTTTATAAATATTTTAATATCATTATATCAAATATTTCAATGTAAAAAGGTAAGAAATAATTAAAAATTTAATAAAAAAATTTGATCACTTCTTGAGAAAAATAATTAAAAATATATTAATAAACATTTAATTGGGACAAATGATTCAGTAGAATAAAATAGTTCATATCCAATTTCTGTAAAATATTTCAATGCCAATTATGTATACTATTATATATAATAGAAAAAAAAATACTTATTAATATTTCAACGTAGATCCATCTTACTGATCTATCAAGACACAGGAAATCAATCTCTCAATATGCAAAACCTACTTTTGGAATACACAAATTGAGAAAAGTTTGCACCTTGAGGAATTTGATCCACTCTGTTGATATATATATATATATATATATGCTCACACTTAACTTTTTCACGTCTTTAAATGAGCTATATTACATACTATGGGTTGTCAAAAACTCAACACAAAAACCGCTAGGTAATTTTTTACATAACATATATATATATATATACACACACTTACTTTTTCACGTCTTTAAGTTGGCTATATTACATACCATGGGTTGTCAAAAACTCAACGCAAAATCCATTAGGTAATTTTTAACATAACATAACAGGATGAGACACGACATTGCAACATCTCTTCCATACTAGGTTGGAAAGCGCCTCTATACTTAATAAATCAATTGGAAACAATAAATTCTTACTATTAAAATATTTCAGGTAGTCTTATTATTTTAGAATTCATTGTTTTTTAATATTTGTTGGAATTGCAAGTTTACCCATATTCAACACAAGTGTCCCATATATATATATGCGTGTGTGTCTATGTGTGTCCTATATATAGGACACACACACACGCACAAACACACACACACACACACACACACACACACACACACACACATACACATATATCTTTCTTAAAATGATCAAATCTCTCAGGTGCCAACCTTTTCTGAAGTTTTTACATTTAAAAAGAAGTTTTTACATCAAGAAATTTGATCACTCTCTCATTTATTGATATTACAACCCAATATGAGAAAGATGTGGTAAAAGTATTTGACTCTCACTCTAAGACATGAATAAAATATTTAGATGTGTACGTCAAAGAAATCTACAAAGAGATAAAGTAATTAAGAGTATATGTCTGCGAGTTTTATATTTTCATTTTTGTAAGATAAATATTTCTTATACTTTTTTTTTTCCTTCCAACACTTTTTTAATATTTTTTCAATATCGACTTCATCTATATATGTGGAGAGAAAGAATATAAAAAAATATTCTAATCTTCATCATAATAAATTATAGTAAAAAAAACAATTTGGATTAATTCATACAATTCTTAATATAAAATTAGTATGCACTATTTAAAAAATATTAATAACAAAAAAGTCTCGGGGGAGGACGCAAAAAATGTGAAATCGTTGAAACTCCAAAGACCCAGGTTCAAATCCCCCCTGTTGTGACCTAGCCTACATGGAGGAGAAGGATATGTGTGTGTGTGTGTGATGTAACTCATACATAAAGTATTTCAATATACAAGTTAAGTAACATTAACATGTGTTTAAAAATATATTAATAATATGAAAAGCCATTTAAATATGGAGAAATGTCAATGTTTTGTCTATAGTTTTCAAGTTTTTTATGTGGTTTATGGCTCCAGTACACTCTTTTGTTGCACCACTCTGATTAGAGTATGCATACAACATCAATTCCTCATGTTTGGCTCACTTAGTCGTTACATGCAACCTTAATTCATCAAACAAATTTAGCAGATCTATGCATCAAACCATCAATGCATCAAATCACCATGCACACAAATAAAATTATCTAAACCATGCATCAAAGTTCATTTAATTTCTATACTATTACATGGCACCTCAGTTGGCCACATATTTGTTCTAATGGTAGTCATTCACACACACAAGTTTACAATTTATATTAGAAAATTACAACATCATGGATTATTTCAAGATCCACGATTTGCATAAAGCTCTCAACATGATCCTCTCCACAAAGCTCTCAACATGATCTCCACAAAGCTATCAATGAATTCCTAAGATTTCTCACAAATGTGATTTTCAAGATTTTTAATCTTTCACAGAATAGATATTATCATTCCTTTTGACAACTATGCCTTCTAGAACTCATTCTTGTTGATTTTTCAGAGGATGTGTCGATGCTCCTACTTTAGACTCCCAAGAAACAAAAAATTATGACCACCTAGCCATATGCATATGCATATGGTCTTCTCGTAACAACTTCGACTTGTGAGTTGCAACACACCTCTGAAATAACAAGTCTCCACCTTGCTACATGATACCTCACCAAACTTTCTCTTGAGTTTGGGATTTTGGCATCCTTTTGGTTCTCTTCTCTAGAACCCTATGAACACTCCTTGTTCTAGGATGCAGCAAATCTTCTCACCTTCCTTTTTGGTTACCTACACAGAGATAAAAAATATCTTACCAAATCTTCAAGCAACCTGTACCTTCTTCTATTGCTTCTCCTCCAGACTACACACAAGAATCTATTGTGCTATGATAGCACTCAATGAAAACAAATTTTGGGGGTCTTTCATTTTCAAGTTTTCTTATGGTCTTAATTATGGACCTATGGGCAATGGCCCCACTACACTCTTCTATTGCACCACTAGGATCCGAGTATGCATGCAACATCAATTCCTCATGTTTGGCTCACACAATCGTTACATGCAACATCAATTCATCAAACAAGTTCAACACATCTATGCATCAAACCATCAATGTATCAAATCACCATGCACACAAACAAAATTACAAAAACCATGCATCGAAATTAATTTAATCTATATATATATATATAATATATATATATATATAATATATATATTATATAATATATATATATATATATATATAATATATATATATATGAATGATGTGACTCATAAATAAATTATTTCAATATACAAGTTAAGTAACATTAACATGTGTTTAAAAATATATTATTCATATGAAAAAACATTTTAACATGGAAAAATGTGAATGTTTTGCCTATATTTTTCAAGATTTTTTATGTGGGTTATGGCCCTACTACACTCTTTTGTTGTGCCACTCTGATTCAAGTATGCATGCAACATCAATTCCTATTTTCTTGCTCACTTAGTCGTTACATGAAAAGTTAATTCATCATACAAATTCAACACATCTATGCATCAAATCACCACACACACAAACAAAATTATATAAACCATGCATCAAAGTTAATTTAATCGCTATAATATTACATGGCACCTCAGTTGGCCAGATATTTGTTCTAATGGTAGTCCTTCACACACACAAGTTTACAATATATATTAGAAAATTACAGCATCATGGATTATTTCAAAATCGAGGATCTTCTCCATAAAGCTCTCAACATGATCCTCTGCACAAAACTCTCAACACGATCTCCACAAATATATCAATGAGTTCCTAAGATTTCTCACAAATTTTATTTTTGAATCTTTTTAATATTTCACAAAATAGATATTACCATGCCTTTTGACAATTACGCCTTCCAGAACTCATTCTCACTGATTTTTATGAGGTCGGGTCGATGGTCCTACATCAGACTCCCAAGGTAAAATCATCTTTCCATGCATATCAACGCTAAACATGAATGCATTAAGTTGACATCAATGCCAACATACTAATGCCATCTGCCAACCTAACAATGCCAACAAAATATTAAACTAAAACTATGTTTTTTATAATTGTTATATTCACATAAAATGCTTAAGTTAAAGTTATTTTCATTTATAAATATTACATCAAAATAACCAAATTATTTCTTCATTCTCCATCATAAAGGCGAATGGGAAAGCCTTTAGTCAAATAAGGTAATAGAAAATATGAGGGACGGTCATTCACAAGTGCTTCCCATCTACATTGTACATAACAATAATCAATATAATTTTAAAATGTTTTTTATAACAACAATTACAATATCTATGTTTTTAGTTAAATTGTTATAAAGCATTGCTAATTTATGATTTTTTTTTTAATTTTAATTTTAATTTTTAATTAATTAATTTATTTATTATTATTATTTTTTTTCTCCAGTCAAAAAAACTATCATTTTTATTAATGAAAATAAAAATTATATTTTGTATATGCACAATGTGTGTTGCACGTTAGAGCCAAGAAAATACCTTTTCAAATATCAAATATAGGGCACATAGGCCCACACGGAAGACCACAAGAAATTCAGTGGATGACCAATAGACCTACAAACTATCGAGCCCAAAGCTCAAATAATAGTCCTCCAACAACCAAAGAAACACCAAAAACAAAAAACAAGAGCGTAATCCCCCCCCAAAAAAAAGCAAGGCACATAGGCCCACATCCAAAAACCCTAAGGGTTATACACATTCAAGGGACAAAACCCTGAGAAGAAACAAATGAAAGTCCAAGAAACACAGAGCAAGTGGTAACAAGAACAATCAACACCCAAAGTCGAGTAAAAACAACCACCCCACAGCCACAGAAAAGACCAGAGGATGAAAAGGCAATGACAATGAAGAAAATTGATGACATAAAATTGTTGAGCGACCATGGTAAGATCGAGCAAATCTCGCTAGGAGAGAGGATGAAAGAATAGCAACAGGTGACGACGACAAGAGACCCCGGGCGTCCGGAGTCCATGAGCCCACGACGAGTCTAAGACACCAGCGAAAACACAGCCGCAGAGCATGCGCAAACGGTAATGGCAATCTGGATTGGAAACCAAAACCGTAACTAATAGTGGCAACCGAAAATGCATAGAAAATGCCACGCAGAGAACACCTACAACCAAAATCAATGGATGAAATGACATATGGAGAAGAACCATGGCTGCAAGTGATTCGAATTGGATCATTATATTGTTTGTCATCCATCTCGATTCATTTGGAGTGGAAAAAGTAGAGGAATCAGCTCACCAAACAATTTTTATTGGTAAGACATAGTTTGGTGAAATGGGGTCTGAAACCTTCCAGGAGCATTTTGGGGCATCAAATCACGTTTTTTGGGGGCAAAATTTTATTCTTAAGTTCAGCGCCTTTCAATGCTATTATACACATAGAGATATTTCCAATGACAAAATAATCACATCAATTAGAGTCCGTATGTAAAAGTTATGCCACTCAGAAATTGACCTTCCTATTTTCACACCTATAGTTTGGGAGGATGCCGCGTCAGCCCCCATTATTCATGGAAAAGGGTCTAGCCACGTTTTCTTGATATAAAAGACTCTAGAAGATTCTATTTTGTAACTCTAGTTAAGAGTTGATGTAGTCAAAATTAACCACTAGTAGGCTATCAGGCTGTGTTATAACCATGCCACTAGGAGGAAGAGGCATTCCATTCTTTCGAGAGAATTTTATTCCATAGTTAAGAAAAGATAGTCAGGAGAGATAGGAGGTAGAGTAGACACATAGGATTTGTGCACTGTAGTAACCCGTAGGCCAGAGACATTACTTCTTTGTATCTGCAACCATATTTCGAGACAGAGAAAGAGATCGAAGCGGCCTCACCTTCCAGCTGGGTTTTCTCTTGAAAGGGTTTCCCAGAGAGCATATCTTGTGTATTATGTGTGTGTGAGCTTATTTTCTCATTCTCTAATTTTTTCCTTGATTTAGTTTTACATTCATGCACTAATTATAGTTAATTTTATAGATCTAGAAATTAAATAAAACTGTAATAGTGTAGAATCTCAGATTTTTAATATAATATTATTAGATCTGTTGTGACAAACTATCTAGTGGAATATCCATAGTTAATGGATCATTTGGTATCAAATTGGGTTTCTTTGGTTATTTTGTGTAGATTATAGGGCTCTTGATCGGCGAGGCCGAAAATTGTAAAATCCTAATCATGGGCGACAAATCTGTAAACGAACCTTGTGATCCTGCAGAGGTGAGGTTTTCGCGGCTCAAAGAACAAGTCATGGATATAAACTGCAATGTCAACCTCCTCATGGTGGCCCTAAGCAATATTTTGGGGATATTTGGAGAATAAGGGGGTTCGAATGTAAAGGAAAAATTAGAAGGGGGATCAGGAGATCGGGAAGAGGCAGATAACTAGCCAAAGAAAGAACTCGGAAAAGATCAACCCAGTTCGAGTGTCGTGAACCAATCCTTGTTTAAAATGGAAGAAAAATTTGACATCAAGACATACCATGGTGAGATCGACGCTCTAAAGTTGAACCATTGGTTGCAGCAATTGGAAGTTTATTTCAGTGTCCATGAGATTGAGGAAGGGTAGAAGATTGCATTCGCGCAACTGAAATTGGAGAGCCATGTACTTACTTGTGGGAGAACCACATAGAAACCCTGAGGTTAGAGGGAGAACCTCCATTCACTAAGTGGGAGGATTTCAAAACCCTCATGAAGTCACAATTTTATCCCATTGGGTACGTGGAAGACCAATGGATCTGGTGGCATAGCATGTAGGAATACAACACATAATTCAGAAAGATGGCTATAATGTTGGGTATATCTCCAAAGAACCCAAATGTACTCCTCAAGTATTCGGGGGGTCTGCACCACCATCTGCGTGAGAAAGTGATGTTGTTCAAGCCCAAAACGGTGGATGAGGCTTGTGTACAGGCACAGTACCTAGAGAACATAGGCCTGAAAAGAGCGCAATCAAGTGGATCGAAGCAAAAGGAGAAACAAGATGCTTCCAAGGATGGGAAGAAGACGCAAAAAGGGGGAAAACAAAAATATGGGAACCACAACACATCAGTGCAAAAATCCTAGAAACCACTACAACAACTACAACATTGACGACTATACAGAGGAGAAGTGTTGGAAGCTGCATCTAGAGCTAAACCCGAAGAAAAGGAAGAAAGATAATAATAAGAAGAATATCATGGCCACTGATTGGAGAAACCAAGTTGAAAGCATATCAAACGTGGATGAGAAGATCATCTGTACATCAGTGCAGAAGGAGGTGAATTTGAGTAGCCTTCAGCAACAGGAAGAGAAAGAAATGACCAAACTCTTCCATGTAAAGCTACAGGTCAAGAAGATGAAGATTTATTCTCTCTTTGACTTAGGATTGCAGACAAATCTCATTACAGTAGATCTAGTAAAGAAGTTTGGGCTAGAAGTTCGTGATCATCCAAACCCATATCCACTGGGATGGGTACATAAGAATGCATAGCTGAAGGTAAAAAAGCAGTGTAAAATTAGATTTTCTATCAGTGATGATTTTATTGATGAAGTATATATGGATGTGCTTCCCCTTGATGTATGTGGAGTTGTGTTTGGGAGTCCATACATGTACATGAGTGATGTAATATTCATAAGGAGAGTTAACCAGTACTGACTCATCAAGGATGTAAAATCATTCATCATTAACGCGCACAAAGGCAAGTAGAAAATTTCACTGGTAAGTGCCAACCAAGCCAAGAAACTAATCAGATCCAGCAAGAAGTATGTTTTATTATTTGTAAGAGAAAATCAGTTTGTAGAGGAGTCAATAAGAGGCAAGGCATCCCTAGACGGGTGTGCTAAGAAACAAAAACAATAATTATAGGAGTTGTTACAGGCATACAAGGATGTGTTCAAAGATCCTAAAGGGATACCCCCTAAGAGAGAAGTGGAGCACGAGGTCCAGCTATTGTCAGACTCCCCATTGCCAAATATTGGGTTGTATAGAGAGTTTGTTATAGAAGCAAGTGAGGTGAAGAAATAGTTGTAGCAACTGCTGGAATAGGGTATCATTCGACCGATTACAGCACCATGTGGGTCACCCATCATCATTGTGCCAAAAAAGGATGGGACTTGGCATATGTGTATATATTAGAGAGTGTTCAATAAAATCACGCTCAAGCATAGATACCCCCTACCTAGGATAGACAAACTGTTAGATCAATTGCAACAAACAAAGTATTTCATCAAGCTAGACTTGAAATCTTGATATCACCAAGTTCGAGTTAAAGAAGAAGATACATGGAAGAGCACCTCCAAAACCAATCAAGGCTTGTATGAGTGGTTAGTTATGCCATTTGGCCTATGTAATGTACCAACTGCATTTATGAGATTAATGAATGATGTATTGCACCCTTTTATAGATTCATTTGTTATTGTCTATTTGGATGATATACTTTTATATAGTGCTACTTGGGAAGATCATATTTCACATTTGATGCAGGTTCTCGAAACATTGAAGAAGCACCAGTTGCTAGAAAATATCAAGAAGTGGGAGTTTGCGCAACAATCCTTGGTGTATTTGGGATATGTGATTAGTGGAGGATAATTGAAGATAGAGCCTTCCAAGATGGAGGCTATAATGAAATGGCTGGTGCCTACTGATGTTACTAAGGTTAAGATCTTCATTGAAGCAGCAGAGCACCTGAGGGAATTCATAGCCTCGTTTTTAATAGTAACAACACTACTCCATGCCATAACAACAAGTGGAAAGAGTTTCCAGTGGGGAAAAGGGAAGTAGAATGCTTTCGATGAGTTAAAAAAGAAGATCAGTCAAGCACTATTTCTAGCATTACCAAACTTGCAATGACCCTTTGAAGTGGAGACAGATGCGAGTGGGCATGCTATCGTAGTTGTCTTGATGGAAAGAGGATGAACCACTTTCTACCATTTTGAAGTATTTCATGGGAAACTTCTTAACTACCCTACCTACAATAAGGAGCTCTATGCCATGGTACAAGTCATGGAAAAGTGGAAGCACTATCTGATGGGAAAGGAGACAATAATCCACATGGATCACTAGCCATTACAGTACGTGCAGGACCCATTATAAGCTACAACAGACTAGGCATTACAAGTGGACGAGGTTTTTACAACAGTTTCATTTGGTGATAAAGTATAAGAAGGGAAACACAAACAAGTTGGTAAATATTCTTTCAAGGCCACCCACATCAAATATTACAACTTTGGGAACTCTTTTGCACATGGAGCTTTTCACGCATGATGCATACAGAGAGGCATATTCAGAAGATAAGACTTCAAGGAGGTGTATCAACAATTATAGAGTCAGATTCATGTGCATGATGGTGACAACGCCATTGACCAACATCTCTAGGATGGGTTACTCTATAGGTTGGATAAGGTATATGTTCCTAAAGGTGAGCGTTTGTAGCTCATTAGAGAGGCTCACACCTCCAAGGTTGCAAGGAACTTTGGCGTAGGGAAGACAGTGGCTAACTTGCAGAAGTATGTGTATTTTCCCAACAAGTAGCTAGGTTCATAAGAGGATGCATGCTTTGTTGTACCAACAATCCTAACAACATGAAATAGGGTCTACATCATCCCTTACCTATACCTACTTGTCCTTGGGAAATCATTTCCATGGACTTTGTGGGAGTTTTATCGACAAAAAGGAAGGGACATGACTACCTGTTCGTGGTAGTTGACAAGTTTAGCAAGATGTGTGTTTTGATGCCATGTAAAAAGACCATCAGTGGAAGGGAAGCAACAAACTTGTTATTTGGATAGGTCTGGGTACACTTTGGGATACCAAGGAGCATCATTTCAGACAGGGATACAATATTTCTAGGTGCATTCTAGACTACATTGTGGGAGAATATGGACACGAAGTTGAAGAGATCTACAACATTCCATCCCTAGACAGATGGGTAGACAAAAGTAATCAACAGGACTTTGGTGCAGCTTTTGAGGGGTTACAACTAGAAGAATTCAAAGACCTGGGATGAAACTCTGGTATCTACACAACATTCTTATAACAAAGTGGTCCACACTTCTATAAGAAAGTCCTCATTTGAAACTTTTTTTTTTTTGATATTTTCCACTTTTACCTTTAGATATTCCATGTGTGAAGCAAGGAGGAGTGAAGGAAGACATTACAAGAGATTCTTTGAGGGCTGAAAATTTTATAGACAAGATCAGTCAGATCCATCTAACGGTACAAGAAACACTGCAGAAGTTGCAGGGTAAGTATAAGGCTAGACATGATCAACACGGAATAGAGAAATTATTCAAGGTGGGAGACAAAGTATGGCTACAGTTGAACAAGGAGAAATTGCAGGGGCTTGTTAAGAAAATCAAGGCTCTAAGGTATGGTTCCTTTGAGATATTGGAAAAGGTGGGTGATAATTCCTATCGACTTAGTTTACCACCATATATGCACATTTACTAAGTTGTAAATGTAGAGAAATTGAAACTCTATGAGCCTCCCATGCTAGATCAGGAAGAGGAATAGGTCCTACGTTCTATGAAGGATTCGACACTAGACACTTGGGCAGATTTGAGAGAAGATACAATTTTTCAGAATATGCCTAGAACTACAAGATAAGGGTAACAGGACGTTTGGAAGATTAGATTGAATGGACAACTTCTAGGCAAAGCTAAATGGTACACAAGAGAGAAGGTGGAGGAAAAATTTCTTCACCTCATTCAGTAAAATCTTTTGGGCACTGAAATCCTCTAAAAATGGGGAGGTGTGATCCAAATTGGATCATTATATTGTTTTTCATCCATATCGATGCATTTGGAGTGGAAAAACTGGAGGAATCAGTTCACGAGACCGTTTTTACCGGAGAGACCTAGTTTGGTGAAACGGGGTTTGAAACCTTCTAGGAGCGTTTTGAGGCATCAAATGACATTTTTTGGGGGTAAAAATTTGCCATCAATGCGTGGAACATTTTCATGTTATTCTACACATAGAGATCTTTTTAACAACGCAAGAATTGTGTCAATTAGAGTCCATATGCAAAAGTTATGCCAATCCGAAGTTGACCTTCCTGTTTTCACACGTATAGTTGGGAGGATGCCACGTCAGCCTCCATTATTCATGAAAAAGAGGCTATCCATGTGTTTGTGATGTAAAATAATCCAGAAGAGTCTATTTTGTAACTCTAGTTAAGAGTTGATGTAGTGAAACTTAACCACTATGACAACATTTTGTTCCATAGTTGAGAAAATATAGCCATGAGATATAGGAGGTAGAGCACACATACAAGATATGTGGACTATAGCAACTCACAGGCCACATAAATTACTTCTTTGTATTTGCAGCCATATTTCCAGACAGAGAAAGAGAGCGAAGTAGCCTCACCTTCTAGCTTGGTTTTCTCCCGAAAGGGTTTCCCACAGAGTATATCTTGTGTAGTATGTGTGTGTGAGCTTATTTTGTTGTTATCTACTTTTATGCTTGATTTACTTTTACATGCATTCACATATTACAGATAATTTACAGATATGGAAATTAAATAAAATTGTAATAGTGTAGAATTTCAGATTTTTAATATAATATTATCAGATCTATTGTGACGAACTATCCAGTGGAATATCCACAACAGTTTACAGATCAGAAAGGTAAGGAGGCATGAACTAGGGGGCTAGGGCAGCTAGAGTTTTTGGTTGCCCTGCGCCCTTCTCCCACAACTCCCATCTCTCGTTACACCCATAGGAATCAAATACCTTAAGATGCCTTTTATGAAACTATTATTAATATTAATGACCTAAATTTTTAATTATTATAAAATATATGGAAAGGGGGAAAATAAACCTGAATCTTGTGATAAATATGTGAAGGAAAAGTTCCAAATCAAGTCTACCTAGATGGGACCCTCGACAAAGCCTAGCTCCACCTCCAAAAAGTGAAAACAAGTGATCATTCCATCCATCCTGAAAATTTATGGATAAGTTTAGTTATGCAAATATTTTACTGTATACACTTTAAATTTAGAGTTCATCATTAATATGAACCTACTTGGTTGAAGTATCATCTTCATGGATTAAGTGTAAGAGCTTCATTGTGGAACTTTTCATCTATATGGGTTTCAATAAATAAAAGGCAAAGACACCAATCTTTTTGGAATGATACAATCTATAAAACTGATTGTTCAAAATTATCAACAATTTTATAGACATAATTAAGTAAAATATTTAGAAAAAGTATGTAACTATCAATAAACGCTATGAAATAAACATTAAACAATACCTTTCACTTTAGTATCTTCTTTAGTTTCTCCAAATACCACAGGGCCAAAGTTACCTAGTCGAAGTGTTTCATTTATAGCCGATAAATAATGAAATTGAGTTCACATCCTTTATATCAATATTCTATAGTTTCAATTATAAAATATATATGATTCTTTTTTGTTTTCTTTTCTTTAAAAGTTATTAAAAAAAAATTCCATTCATTTTAACATGTTTAATAAATATCTAAACACACTTCTTTTAATAATGCCTTTATTAATATGAAATTGATATGGAAAAAAGGATAATAATTTACATACACATCGAGTGAATTTAATTGTTTTATAATCGTCTCACTAGAGTTTCTTATGACCACTCTTGATTTTCAATATAGCATCATATTCTTCCTATTATTACCAACATAAAATATTTCATTATATAACTTTATTAATCAAAACTTTTAATAAGCATACAATTCTGAAAATGGAAATCTTATAAGCATTTTCATTTGTTGCCATCCTCCAAGATAATAAATAAGAAATATGATAACAAATAAATTCTATGCATACTTACTTTCACTTGATTCAATGCTTTGGGACATGTTGTGAGAAACTCGATAGAAAATTTTATGGCTCTAGAAGAAGTCTCATATCCAACCAAGGGCAAGAATAAAATAAAATCACAAATAATGTCATCATAAATAAAACATTTTCCCCAAGTTCAGTTTCTTTTTTTTCACCTAGAAAAATCATATACTTGATATTCATAATAGAATCAAAGTATACATTAACAAGTCAGTGTTCAAAGTAATAATTGTTAAAAAACTTGACCAATGACAAAATGAGCATCGAGCATAAAAAGCATTCTATTAGTGTGCTAAAGTATTGACACAATTGTCTAAAAAAATAGAACTAGAATAATAGGAACTCTTGGAAGTAATCGAAGAATCCACAAGCATCTCCTTTACACTCAAGACACCCCGACCCAAATGCACAACTTCCTTAGAACATGAATCTGCAAGCCTATTATGACATCTATGAATATGTGAAATCCTAAGCTCCAAAAAACTCTCCTGAAGGGATTTGATTTTATATTGCCAAGAATGAGGAAGAAGTCACTCCAATCTACCCTCTGAATTAAACCAGTTTATGACAATTTGTGAATTTCCAAAAACTTGTTAGGACATTAACCTCGATAGTGTGTCAAAAACAAGCATGCCCGAAAACCCAAAAGACTAGCAAAATTATTTTTCTTCTTTCCTCCACCAATGCAAAGTTGAAACTAATGATTTTGATTTAAAAATAATATCATCCTTGCCCCAAAATATTCTGTAGAAGAGCAACTGGAACCATAAAAAAAACCCCATGAAATGTAATGGTCAATCATTGGACCCTAAAATTTCTTTTCTGATAGCTGGGCCCTTTTCTGTTTAAAAATAATTTTGATTCTGGAAACTATGAGGCCTGAAAACAGTTTCATATTGTCAAAAATCACCCTATTATGAGGAAGCCAAAGGGTCCATACAATAGTAAATGGAAGTTCAAAACATGCCGACTTCCACATCTTCTCCAACCATACTTGTAAGCACCCTGAAAAAGTACGGGATGCATGAAAAGATGGACACATGTAAATAGCAGAAATATCTGACCAAATCTCAGTTGTAAATGGACATTTGATGAAGAGATGGTCTACAAATTTCTTTCCACAAGTTCAATTAACAAATCATTGTGAACAATGTGAGGATGATCCTGTGAAAATTCTAAAAACTAAAATCTTATTGCAACAACTGGTATTATTTCTTCTAACTGATAAATTTATTATTCAGTTTATTGCTATGGAAACATCGAAATAAACACACAACAACCTTCACAAATAAAACTTCAGAAAATAAATAGCACTAGAACTGAGAAAATATTAGCACACACATAAAAATGACACTGTTATTTTTGGACAAATATCCTTGGAAAAACCCAACTTGAGAAAATTGGTGCAACAATGAGGGTTTTATTATTATGCAGCAATGAATATCTCAATGAAATCTATGGATTCCCCAACCGGTAATCCAAACAATAAGAAAATATGGGAAAAATTATTTTAAGGGAATTACCCTTCTTCCACAAGCAAACTCGACACAACTTCCTCTAGAAATTCGGCCTCCTAGACCCTCTAATTTAGCCTCTGTGCTACTCTGCACATACCCGATGACGTCAAACCTCCAACCTGCCTCAGATGAAGTCATTTTGCTTGTCTCTACTAAGGAAACCACCTCTCCAGGAATCTGGACCATTTGCCCGACCTCTAGAACTGATAACGAATGTATCTCCATTAAATCGAACTACTTCTTTGAAGCAACTGCATAATCCTCTATGTTGCCTCACTGGGAATAACTCGACCCTATTGCTGTTGCTTCTCAAGATTTGGAGAATTCCTCTAGATCACTATCTCTACCCCTCACTATCTTTGCTGTCTCATTGAAGCTCAAACTCTCCGACAATTGGCTGCTAATACTCAGGAAAATCAAATTCTCCAAGTGACTCTGGTGCATTCTCCATAACCACATCGATCCTTTCTTATATCTTCTCGTTGGGACTCCAACGCCCATGATTTAATATTAATTGATGGCTTAGATCATTTTTGTATCGATCCGTGTGATTTTCTAGACTATTCTCACCTTATCTCAATTAATACTAATTAATTAACCATATTCCCTAAGTTTAGACTTAGGAAATATTTAAAAAATGACTAATCTAATTGAGACCATTCTAGGTGGAATTTCCAGATTTGATCTCTAGGTCTTGGAGATCTCATGTATTCTAGCCTCTCAAACAAATTTTGTGACTAAAACACATCCGATGCTACAAAAAATAACACTCCATCTTAGCGAGGAATGTGTTCTAGTGTTGTACATCTTGCTACAACACCCTATCTTTGCATCACCTCATGTCACACTACTGATGTTTGGTTACTGTGACTAACTTTCACTGCCCACCAAAGTCTGCGCAACTATGTTGTTGCATCTATGCTGCTACTGACTCTGTTGTACTGCTACCAACACTACAAATTTATTGTTGCTGCAACTGAAAAGCATCCAAAATACTAAATCAATTATGTTAAGTATTGATGCATATAACTATTGCACTCCTCAGCACTTGACTACTACTAGTCTACAAATTTCACTCTGGAACTGACTACATCAAATTCCATTGATTTATCATGTTACTGAATATTGTGGGCCCCTATATCCTGGTAATGATCCATGAGGCAGACTCCTCAAGGACCCTTCCCAATATGTAGCTATATGGGAATACAACTCCAATTTACCCCACCTCACTCCTGGAGGTATGGCTACCAACATCGCAAAGTCTTCCACCAACCTAGAGGACAAACTATCTATCTGAGCATGTGCTGCTTCCTAGTCTTGCTTCTCCTCTTTGTCCTTCTTTTTGAGAGGACACTGGGTACTTTAGTGGCCAAACTAGCCACACCTGAAGCACTTAACCTTAGATAGGTCCTTCTTTTTTATCTGCTCCCTTGCCCCTTACTGGGACCCTTAGATGTGAGGGCCACATTCTCCTCCTCCTTCACCACCTTTTTTCCGCTGCCACTGATGGAGCTCTTCAACGGAGCTTGTCTTAATTCCTCCTACTAAAAATCAGCCCACATTCTATCCCATCTTGGTAGAGTCTATTTTCCCAATATACTTTGGACAAATACTTTCCAATCCTCTAAGACATTGTTGAGTGCCAATTGCACTAGCTTTGAAGGTTGAGGCGTTGCCCCAACAATTGATAGTTGATCTTGAACCTCCTAAATCTTGGTGAGGAAGGGATCTATTCCTTCCTCCTTCTGCATCTTGATGCATCTCAACTTCTCCTATAGGAGCATATTTTGTTGCTCAGAAGTACCCTAGTATAATGTGGAGAGAGCATCCCACATCTCTCTGGTTGTTCCCTTGGCCACTATATGTGAGACTATATGGTCCCAGACTCCATCCAGGATCAACCATTTTTCCTGCACCATCTCCTTCCTTAATTCCTTCAGCTGGTTTTCATCTTGAGGAGCTACCGCTACTTTATCAATGTAGGAGTTTAGGCCACATTCATCTAGAAGGAAGGGCATGCTAGCCTTCCAGATGACATAGGTACAAGCTCCATCCAACCTATCTTGATCTCTAATCCCTGCAGTGACCATCTATGAAATTGTCGAAAACTCTCTCTTTCCCTTTGCTCGATTTTTTCTTTGCCATTCGCACTCCCTTCTGGAATGCGAAGATATGCTAGCTACTATTGCTAATATACAACTGGAAATTCAAACTGATAAGACTCAAAGTCGCCCGAGGAAAATGTTCCCTCTGTTATGTGTGCTTTTCTCTTCAACCCGATGCAGTTTCTGATTTTGCAACCTGTAGCAAAACCCTTTGCGTCCAACTAAGAATATGTTTAGTGTCCAACTAAGAATATGTTTAGCGAAAATCTGAGTTGTAGTTGCTCCCTCTAACTAATTGAATTACAATCCCGGGAAATTCAAATTTTCTGCACTCTTTCAACTAAAAATTGATTTTTTATGTCCCAACAATTCAGCCTGCCTATCTAGATGTTGTGCTTCCTTTGATAATTTTGGCTTGCTGCTCCCTCTAGCCAGCAAAATTATTTCCTTTTCTTCTGAGCTTCCAGCTGATCACTTACACTCTAACACCATGTGAAAATTCCAAAACTTGAAATCCTATTGCAAGAATTGGTATTGTTTCTTTTGATTGATAAAATTATTATTCAGTTTATTGCTACGACAACATTGAAATAAACACACTACAACCTTCAAAAACAAAACCGTGGAAAATAAATAGCGCTGCAACTGAGAAAATACTAGAACAAACACATAAAAATGACGTCGTTATTTTTGGACAAATGTCCCTAGAAAAATCTAACTTGGGAAAATCGGTGCAACAGTGAGGGTTTTATTATTATGCAACAATGAATATTTGAGTACAATCTATGGATGTGCGACTGATAATCCAAACATAAATAAAATCTTGGCAAAATTGTTGTAAGGGAATTACGCTTCTTCCACAAGCAATCTCGACACAACTTTCTTTAGAAAACTCGGCCTCCTAGACCCTCTGCGTCAACCTCTGTGCTGCTCTGCGTAGGCCCTATGATGTCAAGCCTCCAACCTACTTCTAATGAAGTCATTCTTCTTGTCTATGTTGAGGAAATCACCTCTCAGGCACTTTGGACCCTCTTCTTGGCCTTCGGAACTGAGAACAAATTTCTCTCTAGGAAATTGAATTGCTTCTCTGAAGTAACTGCATGAATCTCTGCGCTGCCTCACTAGGAATAACTCAACCCTCTTGTTGATACCTCTCCTGATCTAGAAAAATCCCTCTATATCACTGTCTCTACCCCTCACTATCTCTGCTGCCTCACTTAAGCTCGAACTCTCTGACAACTGACTACTGCCACTATGGAAAATCGAATTCTCCAAGTAAGACTGGTGCTTTCTCCATCACTACTTCGATCCCTCCTTATATATTTTCGTTGGGACTCCAACGGCCAAAATTAAATCTTAATCAATGGCTCAGGTCATTTCTGGATTGATCTGTGTGAGTTTCTAGACTATTCTCACCTTATCTCAATTAATATAGATTAATTAACCATATTCCCTAACTTTAGACTTGGGAAATATTTAAAAAATGACTAATAATCTAATTGAGACACTTCTAGGTGGAACTTCTAGAAACGATTTCTGGATTTTGAAGATCTTATGTATTCTATCCTCTACACTAAATTTCGTGGCTATAACACATTTGATGCTACAAAAAATAACAGATCCCTTCTCATGTATTATGTTGGAAATCTTTCTTATGAGAAACTCCATGGCCTACAACATCATAAAGTGTTTCAATTCATTAAATCTCTATTTTCATAAATGTAAAAACAAAGTTAGTGTACAAGAAAATGAAGTTATTTTAATTCATTAAAGCTTTATTTTCATAACTATAAAGCTTAAGTTATCTTAAGTGTATTTTACAAATTTATTGAAAGAGATACGTTACAATTTACAATTGTGAGACCTTGGCCCCTTTGCATGGGTGGAACCCAAAATTTTGATGGGAATGGCGATCATTACATTGGTATAGTTAACAAATAGTTCACAAATCTCATTTGTCTCTTCGAAAGGAGATAAATCAACGAGATGTTTTGCCAAAGTTGAGAACCATCTACTACAACAAATTAAGTAGTAAAAAGTCTATTAGATGAATCATAAAAAAATTTGTTAAATTTAGTTACAAATTTTGGAAAATTTATATGATGGAAATTATTTAAATTGATTCATCTAATTTTAAAACGTTCTCAAAATTTATTGATCAAATCCAAAATAATATTACATAAATCTAAAGCAAAAACAAATATTACAAAAAACATGAATTTGAAGCTAGCTTATCAATGACATTCATTCTGTAGAGAAATTTCCTTCTTGTCTTCCCATCTTTCCTAGAGAAGAAAAAAAGCAACTTTCTATTAGATAAAAATATGTTTACATAAACATACATATAGAGTATGTGGCTGACTAACCCCATATTATATATAACTAATATCACGATATGGGGCGCAAGCCCCTCAAAGAAACTCCATAGGGAAACTAGGATATAGCCCAAACAATGGGCAACCACACATCAATCTAGCAATGCCAAAATGTACCTGACTAGCAAGATAACATGTTGGGAGATTCTAGATCTCCTCCTGAATATCCTCCTTGAAATTGAATTTCTGTCTCTCAAACCTCAAAAAATTCACCAATATTCAATGGAGCTTCCTTTGAATATCGCCATGCATCTAGAGCAACCTGTAGTCGCCTATCAAAGCCTTTAGTGCCTTTGGGTAATGAACTTGAAAGAAACTCCCCTCATTTTGTAGAACACATTTGGTGAATTAGGGATCCATTAATACAATTGCTTGGCTTCTAAATAAATGGGATATGAAAATCTCTGAATCGTATATGTTATGTCAATATCCACATGAATTTCGTATTAATGCATAGTCTTTTCTCATGGTTTTGATAATTATTAGGATAAATTTTGACTAGGGGGTGATAGCTAGTGGTTAGGGCATATAGTTTTGTGGTCCATGGTATAATACTAGTTGTATTTGGATGGAAAAAATCTTATAAATAGGCTTTAGTCTCCATTGTAAAGTGCCATGGGTTGAGAAAGTGTGGAATTACTGCCACTGCAAGGGGCCAAGGGTTATGTCTCCCTGGGTGCCAGTGCCAAGGGAGCCAAGGGTTGTGTGAGAGGGTTTTGCACGCGTGGGGCTTGTGATCTTGAGGTTTTGATCAAAGATTTAATTTAAGTTGGGTTTTCCTAGGAGTTTGGGTATTCCTAGGATAAATATACATGTGATTGTTTCTACTTTGTGTTCATGATTATACTTATTTACCTTGTCTTTTATACATGAAAACGTAACTGAATTGTTAACAATTTTTTTTCCAAGGGATAAGCAGGATATTTTTAGAACCTTCGCTGACATGTTGCAAAGATGATAAAAAGAGACTTTGGGAAAGGATCAATAACAAAGAGAGATAAATTTCTATGTGGTCTCAAGTGAGAGATTGTTGTGTGTGAAACCAAATAAATAAATAAAATAAACGTATAATGCAATATTATGACTTGAAACTTCTCCAAAAATCTATAAACGTGGTTTTGGGATTGTGGTTTTAAACCAATGATTTTCATACCACATAATATATTGCATAGTATTTTAATATTGGTTAAATATTTATAAATTTTATTGAATAGTAAACTC